>APFE030570727.1:332818-372777 GCA_000404065.3 Pinus taeda
TTCTTCAGCAGAAGCAGAGTACATTTCAGCATGGGAAGCAACATGTGAAATTGTTTGGTTGCGCAGAATTTTGCAGGACTTGGGCATTTCTCAGGCAGAAGCTACATCATTATTCATTGACAGCCAATCAGCCATCAAACTTGCCAAGAACCCAGTTTTTCATTCAAAGACAAAGCATGTGGACACTAAGTATCATCATATCAGATCTCTCATTGCCAAAGATGTCCTCAAGCCAGTTTATTGTCCTTCTGAAGATCAGATCTTCGACATTTTCACGAAACCGCTTGGCAGAATAAAATTTACTAAGTTCAGGGATGAACTTGGTATCTGCTGTAATGTATCTTTGGATCATAGGGGGAATGTTAGATGATCCAAAAATACAATTTTATCATAGGTTATAAAATTGGAATAAAATAATTATTAATTTAAGATATTTAATTAATAATTATTATTCTAGAATGTTTAATTATTTAATGAAGACATTTAGAATTAGTGTATTATTGTAACAAGATATGACTCTCCAATTTTAGGAGATTTGTTAACTAGATGGTTTGAATAGCATTTATTGTAAATGGACACTCGTTATTTAATAAGTGATCCATAATTAGAGGTAGTTAGGACATGGAGCTTATAAATAGCTCATTGCAAGAGTGTTTGGTTGTTCGGGTGTAAACTCTTGCAAAATCAATTATGTAATTATTTTTTCTAATTAATAAAATTACGTGTCTAAGGACACTTTTTCCATTAGAAAACTTGTTATTTAACAGTTCCACTTTCATTTCTAGCATGGATGTACTTGGATTGATTCAAATAATGAAGTTTGGTGCCATTTTTAGCTTCTAAAGCTTGATTTTCTTTATAGGAATCTGAGTTTCTTTGGGCTTGGCCATCCCAAGAGCCTCAGAGCCCTCTTGTACAATTGATTTATTTCCTTCGAATGTCTTTTTCACTTGCATCTCTTATTTCTGCATTTACTATTCATGCTTCTTTTGTTGTAGGTCATATTGGTTAAATGATTGAAGTGAGTTGTTTTACAGGTTATTTACAAAGTCACAAGCATGATGCATCATTAGAACAACTTTGAAAAGTCATGTTCATAATTGAGCTACTTGGATTGGTCTACTAGTGCACAAATCTAAAAATTTTGGAATCCCTTGTAGCAAAATAGTAGTAATTTTCTGCTATTTTTTTATAACATGTTAATGAGCTTCATTTAAGTTGATTCCACTTGTATTGTGTCATGAAAACATTCAAGTTAATAACAAAATTCACCCCGTAGCATTTGCACTCTATTAATTTAAGCATTTGGTAGGTTAACTAGCTCACTAGTTCTTGAATTTCCAATTTTTAGAGTAGTAAATTTATGCTATTTCTAGCACATGTTAACAGAGGTATTTTGGAGTGATTCCAATTGGAATGGAGTCCTAAGACATCCTACTTAATAACTAATCTTTTCCCATCCCATTTTCATTTGATTTACTTGGGAATTTTGCAAGTTATCTCACTCTTATAGCAAAACAAGGCCTCCTATAGCACGTGTGAACTTGACCAGATTTGCTCCAAAAGCTTGGTTTTTGTCTCTTAGGCTTGAATCATGACCCCTGGGCTCTAAATCCGGATTGAGTAAGACCAAACGACCTCTTAAGCCTTTCCTTTTCTCCATTCAATTCACCTCACCAGTTTGGATTAGGGGACAAATTCATGACTTAAAGAGCATTATGATGATTTTCATGATTGCTTTATGAAGCACCTTAAGATCTCTATTGACAAAATCTATCTTGAATACAGTGATTAAAGAATGATTTCATTTTGTTTCATACATATTAAGTTATGGTTTCCCTTTCCAACATTTATATATCTATTGCATACGCTAGGCTTCCTTTTGATGTACCATTTACACTTTGCAAATAGGTTAATGTTTACATTTATGCAAATAGGATTAACATTTACATTCATGCAAAGTAGAATAGTCTTTCCTTTTTCCAAAAGTAACTAGGATTTCCTCTCTACAAAAGTAGTTAAGTTTCCTTTCTGTAAATGGAGTAACATTTCCATTTTTGCAATTAGTTTAGGCTTGGATTTCATGGCATTCACTTCATTGCATAAGATCAACGAAAGAAGGACACATTGCATGCTGCACATATAGTGTCGACACCTCTTAAGTTTGTATGAACCACGGGTTGATAACTTAATTTGGTAGCCTTGGGAGTTGCAACATTCTTGTTGCAATATTGAGGCTCATCACTTAGGATGGTGATTGATGATGATGTGGGGGGATGGTAAAATGTTGTGATTGAATAATTGTTTCTGAAACATGTACTAAAAAAAGCCTCCTAGAGAATATGTAGATATAATGGATGGACACAATGTTTATGTTTTGCAAGTACAAAATGAAAATTGAAGAAGATTCATGATGGCGAATGAATAAAACCAAAGATGTGTAAGAGATAAAATGATGAAAACAAAATACTAATGGATGAAGATCATGGAAGATAGAAATGAAGACAAAGAGCATCGAAGGCAAGAAGCATAGAAGATGAAGATGCAAAAGGGACTAATTCAAAATATATTTGAAGAGATCGAGGATGGTGTTAAGTATTGAGTAGTACTAGTTTTTTTTTTTTTTTTTTTTTCTAAGTTATGCTAATTCTATTAAGGTAAAAACAGTATCATACAATGAGGTCAAAGCCTGTACTTAACTATGCCAGAGGAAAGGCATCAACCAGCAAAAATACTAGATTTGAACTGTCAAGAAGGGAAACCAATTCTTAACCGAAGTGTCTCAAAAAATATCTCGCTGCCCACGCAGGGGAAACCAGCAAATTATCCAGTTTTGTGTCATTGTATCTGAGGAGACTAGAAAAAGTAAACCCCACTGAAGAGCCTAAATTTTTAAGTTTTCCCGAAAAAACCATTGAAAACAGAAGCTAAGGAACAGAGTCCCAATGAACCTAAGACACGTGGCATGCTGAGTGGCGGTCTACTAGGCAGGCACGTGGCACATTGAGTGGCAGCAAGGTGGCAGACCAGGTGGTGAACACACGGCATCAAGGTGGCAGCTAGGGATGTGGTGGTGACGGAGGGTGCTCCTCCACGATGAAGCATTTGTACTCGTCCATATCGCCACTTGCCAGCCGCAAAGTCTTCGTGTCACCAACCTGCAACTCCGGTTGTTCTTCCTCAATGATGCAGGAGTATTCATCTATGACCCAGTTCATCTGCGGAGCCGCTTGCACTTCCTTCCTTGTGCGTCTGGTCTATTGCTCCTGGCTCCCCTCCTTTGCACCCTGAAGACTCGTCTTAGCCAGTTTCGTTTTGGCCTTGGTTTGGGTGCTCCCCGCTATGGTGCTTCCGCCACCAGCAATGTTCGAGAGCCCCATTGCTTTGGTGTGGCCATCTCCCATTTCTCCTTGTTCCTCGGTTTCCATGCATCGACCTCCAACCTCGAAATCATGTGCTTCAGAATTTTGCTTTTCCTCATGAAAGATAATGGTGATGGTTGCAGTGACGAGGGGTTGGTTCAGGGCGGAGCGAAAGGTGAATTGGGCATTCTAGGAATGCAACTGGGGAGCTGGTGGAGTGCTTATGGGAGATGGGCTGGAATTGGAGGGGAAGCTGCTGGGAAGCGTAGCAGAGGCCACCGAGTGGAAGCGACCTCTTCCATTGCGCATATGTGGGTAGCGACTAGTATTCTGCTCAGCTAGAGAGGAAGTGGTCTCCGAAGCAGAAAAGCATTGGGAGTGACTCAAGCTCCCTCGGTTCCCACCCCTATGGCTGCGCATCCTATGGCGCACCATGATGTCTGCAATTGGAGGCGAGTTTTGATCAAAATTGGGCACAATGGGATGTAGCGTCACAGTGGAGCTAACCGGAAATTCAGCAGAGGGATGAGCAACCAGGGCCGAAGGGATGAGAAATTGAAAATTCAGGTTGTGGGTGAAGTGGATACCTGAGCCAAAATCGATGCAGCAATAAAGATTACAACGTCTCCTAGTGGTTGTGCGGGTGCTGGGTGCCGCCACTACACGAAGGCAGAGGCATTGCAGGGGAGGAATGGCAGGAGCAGAGGTGGTATTATCCCAAGAATTCATCGTTACCTTGAGCCGAGGTTGATCATGGTTGACAGAGTGATGGGAGCTCTTACTTGAGATGCATTTATGGCGATGGTTAATGCCATTTTTGGACCACTATGCCATCTTGCAGGAGGCCATGTGATCTCACCACATGCCAACCCAGTTGGCAACCACCTCACCGTCCTCCGTTGTCACCCGCATCCAGGAGAGACCAGTAGTACTAGTTAAGGGGGAAGCATGAAGGATTATATCCTACTCGTGAATAAATAATAATCTCTAAATTGTATGATGAATTATGTAGAAGTCTAGGATTTATTTTTATTTTTATTTTTAAACCGTGACAAGAAATTTATATTTATAAAAATATGCATTATGTATGCAAAAATTACAACAAAAGAGGGGCCATTCTAACATGTCGAATAACACATATGATTGTCCTTGGAATGGCCACCGAATAAAAAATTATGGCTTCTTTGATATGTAAACTATTATGTATATATGTGTGAATACGCCAAAAGGCTTACAAAATTTACAACACATACTCATTGATAAGAGGCAGGATTACATCTTTGACCCTTCTACATAAAATAATACAAAAGCATAGCAGAATCAAGAATTAGTCAAAAGGCAACCCTAATAAACCAAAGGAGTTTAGATTTTGCGAGGAGTTGGAATTTCTTTCTTTTGATCTTCCCACCTCTTGTCAAAGGAGGGGAGGGACATGACTTTTTCATTAACACTTACTGAAAGGATGGAGAGGAGGGGGCTCTATCACCTTCAACCATTTTTGTAAGTGCAATATCACCTTCCTTCTCTTTCTCCTTTTTTGCAGGTGTGCCTTTTTTTTTTGTCATCAAGACCTTGTCTTAAGAAGTTACTAGAGAACCTTGAATGGGAATTGTATCAACTTTTCAAGAATTCTCTCTAATTGGACATGAACTATTGATGGCTCGAGATCATGGCAATCTTCAACTTCCTCTTGAGACTGTAGAGCTCCCAATCTTTTATTCGAGTGAGATTATAGCTTATAGTGAGGCTGAGGCTTGAAGGTAGACCAGGACCCCCTTGGAACCTGATTATTTATTTATTTTTTAACTTGCTTAAAGCCTTGCTCATACTTATTTTTGGGACTTGGATTCATCTTATAAACTAATGAAAAATATTTGATGATTGGACAACTTTTTGCAAAGTGCCCATACTCATGGCAAGAGTTACATTTAAAAGGAACTTGCTCATAATCAAGAAATTGAAGATGGCTCCATCCCTCCATATCAAGCTAAATCACCTCAAGCAATTCCTTGTCATAATTTAGCTCCATGCATGCTCTAACATAAGTGAAAATATTGCCTTTAAGCTTTGTATGGGTTATATAACAACCTAGGTTGTTTCTGATTGTTGTGAAGATATCCTTACCCCATAATAAAATGGGGAGATGTGGAAGTCTAAGCTAGTTGAAGATATTTCCATGTTCGGATTGAAATCAAGGGTCCAATGTGATAGGAACATTCCCTTGGAGCCCATGAAGTAAGGGCCATGCTTGAATATCATATCCCTAGCTTCTACATTTTCAAAAATAAAAGTAAGAAAACCTTTCCAACAATAAAACATTGCAACAAGATTAAGATCACCCCAATTCATGGTAGTCCATTCAAAAATAGTTTTGGAATGGGGCCAAAGCCTTGTAAATTTACCTACTAACCTTATCTTCTTTAAAATATTGATATTGCAAGGTGCCACATAAGACCCTAAGTCCATCTTGGGAATTGCATTTGACCATTTGGTACATCTATTATTTTTAGGATGGGATTGCCCCTAAAAAAAGGGATGCCCATTGTGAACTCACAAAAATAATAGAGAAAAACTTTAAATCTATAGTAAGAGACCGAGCAAGAGAAACCTCAAAACATCACCTACGATCTGTGAGATGGCATTGCTTGAGCCTCACATATGTCACAGTGAGATGATGACAAACTATTGCTCTAAACATAAACTGGCAAAAAAAACATCTTAGAGCATCTTCCAATGGTAGTAACTAGGGCACAACTATAAACCAACATCAAATAATTAACCTCACTAGGATTAAAGCACAAAGGGAGACAATTATGGAATCATTAGTAGTTGAGGGAGATCATTGAGATTTCTCAATTTAACACACTATGTCTTAATATTGCGAAGTATTGATAGATTTAATTTTGACATACTTCAAGAGGAAAAACATGAATAAAGGCTAGAGTTCTTGCCATGAAGTCTATAGAAGACTTAGGTATGAAGAGAAGTGAGATATACAAGAGATGGAAATCACATGAGATATTCATGGGGTGATTATTGTGGAGATAATTATATACTTAGTTGATCTGAACTTAAACAGGAACACAATAAATTACATATATAACCATAAATACAGAGATGCAGCATAAATAATATGTCATTTCATTACTATCAAATATTGAAATATGCTTACAAACATAAATGGAAATAAACTAACTCGGTCAATGATAGCTTATCTCTGAGAAGAGATGTGGCGGTTACATGCCTCTCAACTGTGTTACAATGAGGCTCGAAGGCCTATTTATTATTGAGAAACAATGGAAAACCCTAAACATCCAAAAATCTAACCCTAAGAGACGAAGCGCCAAAACAATGGGCCTCGTTTGGGTAAATTGGTACATCAACTTTCGGGGGTTGTAACTTTGGCATATGATCTTTATTTGACATGAACAGTACCTCGTTAGAAAGACCTATCTAAGGAATATAACTTTCGAGTGACCAAAACTAGTTAAGGACCATTGTTGGCCCAGGTTTTCCCAAAAAACGTCGTTTAGGGCCTCAAAACGACTCCAGAAGTTCACGACCCAAAAAACTGCCAAAAATAGTAAATGGTGCTACAATTAAGAAAACTGAAAATTTGAAAGAGATAGTGGTGGGAATCCTAGTGGAATAGGTGGGTGGCCACCAGCATCCACCTAGATTAGTCCTCCCTCCTTAGGAAGCAATGGTCCCCATTGTGTTGAGTGCCTCCATGAGATGGGGAAACTTCTGTTGAACTTGGTCCTTAGTGAGCCACTTGCCTTGGTGCAGAAGTTGGCCAGCTTTAACAACCCGATATAGTTGGATCTTTTGTTGGCGAGTGTTCTTGACCTCTATTTCCATAATTCCGATCAGTTGTGGCTTGTTCCATGCAGTCTGGGTTTAAATTTGTTGGTGTGAGTTATTCTGCAATGTTTGGCATGTTCAACAATGGTGGGAAGTATGGTCAAAGGCAGTCCACATTGAACACTGGGTGTAAGCCAAGGAATGGGAGAATGTTAAGCTCAAAAAATTGTCTACCACAGCCTTGGTAACGGTGGAAGGACCATATCAAAGTGGTATGAGCATCTAATGGGCTTCGGTAAGGCGTTCTTCCTGCAAATGCAACCAAACTTTGTCACCCACCTAAAAATTGTGTGGCACCCGATGTTGATCATGTCATTGCTTGTACTTGGTATTTTTCATAATGGGGCAGTGATATATCAGCCCGTTGGGTTGAGGTGCTCTAAGAGTCAAATCGAACGAATGCTTGACCTGGCAGTGCAAGGGTACCCCTGTGGGTGAGGAGAAGATGTCCCAGTATTCTTTCATAACCGTATCCACTAGATTCTGTTGTGTGGAGGAACCCTTCTCGGGAGCCATGGATGTGGCTACGTTCTTCCCCTTACTTTGTGAGCGAATTAGAAAGAAAGAACATTTCCTAGTCTAAGAGATGATCTTACTGCATTTCTTAGGAGAGATCAAAAAGATGGCGGTAAGTGGAGCTACCTCCGATATCCTGTATAACGTATTACCCAAAGAAATAATAACATAGCAAGGCATCGACTCATATACAACATGTCGCTTCCATAAGTATGGTTATCCTAATAATACATCACAAATGTGAATAGGAGCAACATCACACAATACCTCATCTGTGAAGGGCTTGATGTTGTAGGGAAGGTGGCACTGTTGGCTGACTCATAGATATCGTCCTTGGTGATGCCACCCGATGTTGTACGGTTGTGGGCGACGTGTGGTTGATAGGCCCAGCCATTTCCTGACCGCTGCTGAAATGTGGTTCTTTTGGGTCCCATTGTCGATAATGAATTGCAGCTTCAAAATCTTCAACCACATTTGTGAGTGGAATAGCCGCTCCCCCTCCTCTGGATCTTCAGGCTCATTCTTCTCGATCTTGGTGGTGGCAACAGTGGCACTGGGCTTCGCATCAATAATCTGCTTCCCTTTGTCATTCCTCTTTTTGGGTTCTAACTCGGAGTTGGAACATGCATATAATTTTGAAGCCTTCAACTCAACCACCAACGACTGCTTGGTCCAACACTCACTTGTGTTGTGAGTGGGGCTCTTATGGAACTCACACCACTTTCCTATGTCCTTCTTTAACTTCATGGTGTTGTTCTTTTCTTATGGCTTCGATGGGTTTTCTTGGGTCACTCGCCTTGGCTTTGTCCTTTATTCTTCGGTTTGGGGGCACCTTTCCCTTACTTCGGGTTCGCAGATCCAAAGTCTCGTTTCTTTCGTTTAAACTTCTACTCAAAAAGTAGGTAATCGTGATATTTGAGTACCAAATGCCGCTCAGAATCATTGATACCCAACTTCGTGCAAAGGGTATTAAAAATATTGGTAAACTCTAGCACGTTTTGGTCCCTTCCCTGCCACAACGTGGTCCACTTTATGTATTTATCTTCATAGATCTTGACAGGGTAGTACTACTCCTTGATGGCATCCCAGAATGAATTCCAAGTGGGTGTGTTTGAAAATAGTGAGGGTGTACTTTCGTCCTTCTTCTCACAGTAGGTTTCCCACCAGTACTTGACATGGGGGGCGACTTTGACAAGTGCAAAAGTAATCTTTTCCCAGTTGGAAAAATCATGAACGGAAAAATACCCTTCTAGCAGATTTAACTATTTATCTACGACGTCTACATCTATCTGATCCTCAAATATGGGGATGTCAAAGTTAACTTGTATCTTAAAGGGTGTAGCACTTCCAGAGTAGTTTTTGGAAGGATATGCATCACCCTTGGGAAAATTTGTCCATTATCACGTTCCTTTGTTGCTCGAGGGCTTCTTCGAGCAAGATTTTGAAAGGATCTCTTACCCCCTCTTCTTTCTTCTCTTTCACCATGGGAGGCCATCAGGATTTGCAATGCTAGTCTTGCAAAGGTTCGACCAGTTCGAGCCCTAACTCCTTATATCCCGACCTTGTTGGGGACATGCAAAGAAAAATAGAGAAAGAGAAGACCCCTTTGATACCACTGATTTGAGCTTAACACAGGAACATAATAAATTACAGAGATGCAACAAAAAATAATACTTCATTTCACTATCAAATACTGAAATATGCTTACAAACATAAATGGAAATAAACTAGCTCGGACGATGGTAGCTTATCTCTGCGAAGAGATGTGGCGGCTACATGCCTCTGAATTGTGTTACAATGAAGCTCAGAGGCCTATTTATTATTGAAAAACAATGGAAAACCCTAAACATAAAAAACATAACCCTGGGAGATGAAGCGCCAAAACTATGGGCCCCGTTTGGGTAAATTAGTACATCAACTTCCCTGGGTCGTAAATTTGGCATACGATCTTCGTTTGACATGCACAATACGTCATTAGAAAGATCTATCTGAGGACTATAACCTTCGAGTGGCCAACACTAGTTAGGTACTTTTATTGGCTCCAATTTTCCCAAAAAACGTCGTTTAGGGCCTAAAAACGGCCTTGGAAGTTCATGTCTCGAAAGTTGCCAAAAATAGTAAATTGTGCTACAATTAAGGAAACCAAAACACTGAAAGAGACAGTGGTAGGAGTCCCAGTGGAATAGGCAGGTGGCCACCAACATACACTTGGATCATTAATTCAACTAAACATCCAATTGTGACATAATTATTATGGCCACCTATTGTTATACAAAGGGACCAATTGTACAATATAAATACACTTGGGAATGGTATGATCTAACATAATTTCCCCTCAAGGGTGTTCTTATGCGTAAAGTATGAGTATCCCTTGCTTAATAAATGTTTGTGTCTATTTGCTACTAGTTATTGAAGCCAAACTATGTCATGTTGATGGGTTGAAATAGGGTTAATAAACCATTATCATCAACAAAATGTCACACAAGGAATTGATGTCCATTAACAATTAGGGCATGATGGAAGGTGTTGTCCTCTGAGATGATTCTAGGTTAGTTAATCATGCCAGAGCATCTAAAACCTTTTGTTTGTTTTTAAAGTTTTTGGATGATTGATGTTATGAACAGTTTGAAAATAGGTGCTTAAACCTTAATAGTTGCCAAATAAGATGAAAGGGTTGTCTATTTGTCTAAAATAGTTAATTGATTTAAAATGGGTGAATATTAGAGTCTTGATGAAATATAACTTACTAAATATTCAAACAGAATATTTGATTGGTTATAAGAAAAGAATACAGGTAAACAATGTTTTCCTGTACAACAAAATATATTTAATCTAATGCAGATGGGTCTGACAATTAATTGATATAGAGGAGTTTATAATAATATATAGTTTTATAAAATATTCCCTAATTATTGTTTATAACTTCACAGGGGATTTAAGATTGACTAATACTCAGTATGATCTTACTTAGATTTCTGCATAAAGGCTTAAATACATGAACAAAGACATGATGAAATAAGCACATAAGAAAAACTTACAAGGAGACAAACTATAGGAGGCAAATTCAGAATCCTTTCATTAACTTGAAGCAAATCTCCAGCTCGATTAAAACTATGCTTTGAAAGCTCATCCAAGGGTTCAACCCTTAATAACTCGATGGAGGAGTTATTTATACAAAAATAAAAGTTCTTCTAGATACTTTTAAACAAAAATACAAAAATAGTACAAAACTATAGGAATCTTAAAACTACTAAGTGTTGGCACTATCTTTCAGGAATGTGTTGATGATCTAGTCCCCAAAAAGTGATGCCCAGCTATCTGTCAGTTGATGATGAAGGTTACTCTATAGTTTCACATGAGTGATCCCATATGTCTTCAGTTGGTATAGAAAGATTTACCAATTTCTTGTAAACTTCATCAACCTCGGTGTACTTTTCAAAAGTGGGTTTATTTACAAAAATGTGTTTAATCTCATGCTTAATTGTTAAATCAAAAGCTAAATTATCTAACATTTGTTTCCCTATGAGATGACCCTTTATACCTGCAAAACTAGCTTTATCAGTTGCAATTGAATAAAGATTTTGACAATATTCCTCCAAACTGATCAACCTGTCATCTGGTGCCACTAATCTTGGTAGTTCCCTTTGGTTGAGTAAGTTGAACTTGAAATGAAACCTTTGGAAAATAGTTTTCAAGGCTTGGAACTTGGTCTCCAGCTAAGTCATGAGATTCTTTTTCTACAAAACCTTCTTAATCTCCAAAATAGTTTCAGTCTTGTTCACAATCTGTATCTGCTCCAACTTGACCCTCGTTTTTGAATTTAAAACTTTAATAATGATTGTGGCTTCACTTAGTTTATCCTTAGGAAGTTATCTAACTTCTTCTATGGTTGTTTGGAACCTATCTATTAGCTCTTCCTATTAAAAAATAATCCGTATGGAGGGCCAAAATTCAGTTATAGCCTAACTCATATCAGCCCAAATACTTTCCTTAGCTTGGGCCAAGGTCTAAGCCATTAATGAAAAACTTTCCAACTCTTCTATTATTTTTGTCAATCTATGGGTCTTCCGCATCTCTTCGACATAAAGACTGTCATTTTTAATCTTCTAAGTCTCCAAATTCTTAAATTTCTTATGAAGCCTTTCATTCTCTTGTTTATGGTGAGTCAGATCCTGTAAGACTTTGTTTAAATATCCTACTATTGATGTAGATTTTGTTGTTGCTGATGTTGATTCCCCTGTTGTTCTTGACACTATAATAGGTATAGTTGTACTGGGAGCTATAGCTAGTTGAGCATATTGCTCTCTTTCTTTAAGCAATTTCTCAATTTGCTCTTCCATGGTCTTTATCTGTACATTCTACTACTCAATGATCAACTTGAGCATTTCTTCCTTTTGTTGTTCACTTTATGCTATCTCCTTGGTTTGTGGATCCTCTGTAGAAGGTAGTTTGAGCTGATTCCTTAATGATGTTATGTTTGCATTCTTCTTTTTGATAATTTCCTCTTCAGCTTTAACTTAAGTGGATTCATACCCAATTTTAATCACCAAATCTTCTAATGATTTGACTCTGTTATCCTTTTCCAAAGAGGATATCTTTTCTATCTTTAATTGTGACTAAATATTTGAAAGATTTGTTTTGAGTTTTGATATGCCATAACAATGTTGGTCTTGGTAGAGAAAAGCATCTCATCAGACTGCCTAGGCATATCCATCTTCTTATAATATGAAGAAGCCTTTGGAAAGGCACTTGGGCTTGAAGTACTGTCATTTGCATCCTACCTTTCTCACTGTCAAAAGCTGCCAATAACTTGTGTTGCGAAGTTGACGTTTGTTTACAAAACTGAGCATATACATTTGCCTTTAAAGATTTATTCTTATGTTTAATTTCAAGGAAATTAATGAAGATGTTTGATTCCTCTTGTTGACTTGCTCCTGTAGACTGGGTGATCTCCAACAAATTTTGTGAAACTGAAGAGGAAGATGGAGGAGTGATTACAATTTCTTCTATCCCTGTAGAAACCTGTGAATCATCCAAATTGATGATTATAGACTCCTTCTGGCATTGACTAGTAGTAGTTCCTTTGGAACTAGTCCTTGATTTCTTCTGATAATGAATGGATTTTTTTTCACCTTTTGTTGATGATGAAGATTATTCTCTAGGTCTCTTGTACTACCTTCTTTGAGAAGTGGGTGTCTGGAGAGTAGAAGGAGGTAAAATTTGTTCTTCTACTCCTCGAAGTGTATTCTCATCCCACTATTCTTGATTTATGTACTTCTCAATCTCTAGTCTTGGAGCATGATTGTAAGGTGTGGTTTTGAGTTCCACCCTTAAGATGGAAATAATAATAAATGGGTCATAAGACCAGGTGAAACTTGGTTGGAATCCCATCTGTTTAAGGATTGAATTTGCTTCAATACCTGTTGATCTGGTGTTACAAATGAATGATCCTACCTGTGACTTGATTTTGAAATGAGACTTCCTCTTTCCTGAAATGAAATGAAGTTCATCCATATTAATCATTTTCCTAATATATTCTAGAGAGAAAATTCTCATTGGAACATATTTGGGCAATTTATATGGAGCCAATTCGCAGCCACATGCTCTAATCTCTGTATAGTTCTGGTAGAGATACCAGTCTCCTGTTCTAGCTTGATCATTGAGGTGCAAGATCCTTTTAATTTATGGATTGATCTTGGGCTCACTCTGGCTATTGAAAAGTTGTGCAACTCGATGAATAAAACAGTTATTGGAGTCAGAAAAATTGAACTTAGTTGAGTTCCTTCTGATCATTGAAGTCCACTGTGTGACTACTTGATTCACTCGCTGATCATTCTGCTTGTGTAGAGCTATGTGTAACCTATCTCCCTCTTGAATAATAATCATATGCACTAACACAGAGGAATATTTAAACACTCCAATAATTATTTTCATTAGTTGATCATGCATACTTTCAACCAAAAATTGACTGTAATTATACATGAAAGCAAGTTTGCTTTCTTTGGATAAAATGGATGGATAACCTAGGATAGATTCGTCTACCCATTGATCTGTTTGGTAGCCTAACAAGAAATAAACTAGGGAAATGATGTGTTTAGCTTTCTTAGGGAACATGGATGCTAGATAGGGAGGATTCTTTTAAGGAAGTTCAACATCTTCTGGGAGAAAGATCTCAAAGATCTGAGCTCTTTGAGGGAAAGTAAGCTTATGATATAGGTCCATCAAAAAATAGTGGAGAAAAAGCTAAGGGAATTATTTTAAGGGATCAAAAGCATCTTATTGATAATTTATGGAGTGATGGATATTATAATGTCTCCATTTTGACCTATCACAATTCTCTGCAAAGGGTTATACTTAGCTTGGAACCACATGATTAGATCAGGAAAAGAATGGGTTTGAGGAAACCTATACAGGGGTAAAATGAATTCCCATAGATTAATTTTGTCTTCAGAGTCAATATAGGTTTGTTTTAGCCAATTGTACAATTCAAACATGTGGAATTCGCACTCTGTGTGTAATTTTGAATAACTAGTCAACCAATGGAATGTGATCAAGGTCTAAGGCATAAGAGGATTTTGAGTTTTCCTGTGATGAAGATGAGCTAGCAGATGGCTGATCTTTTCTCTTAGGAGCCATAATTTACAAATTTAAGATGAAAGGATACAAAAAATGGGGAGAAAAATACCTCAAGGTGGTGCGTTCTAGTCGTAACTTCAGTGGTGGCCAAGAATAGAAACATGAAGTAGCACATGTATCAAACAATGAATCAAGATATAACAGAATTGGGGAAAAATGCATAACGAATGTGAGGGAATTATTTATAAATGGGATAATTTTATCGTTACGAGAAGGCCATTGTTGAACAGAAAGATGTTCATTAATGGCAGAGGAAGAACAATAGCAGCAAGAAACGGATTACAGATCGACGACAACATAGAGGGACACGTGGCATATCATGAGTAGGAATGGAGGGCGTGAGAAGGATATTACCGTTGGCACAGTATCAGAAGGCACAGGAAAGGATATGTGGATTTCAAGGGGGGTAGTGGTAAGCAGTGATAAGCGAGTGGGGTGTGAAGTGCAGAGGAGATGACACGTAGTGAGGGGCCCGTGCATATGAAACTACTTTTTGGACCCCCACTGCCGTTATCGCATAACGTAGCGAGGGGGTGCGAAATGGCTTCCCCGTCGTTGATTTGGGTGGGGAAGCGGATCACTGTTAAGATTTGTTTGACATTTATCGCTTCACGACAAAACAAATTTGTCGTTTTATGACTTTGACTTAAACTTTGCAATGTTTATTTGCACAAAAATTAATCACTGATTAAAGGTAATTAAATCCTAATCTAATCTTAATCTAAATTTTTGGCGCATTTGGACTAGTAGCTATTATTTTACCTAATTTACTTGTAATCCTAATCTAATACATATTTGGCCAAATTTTGAGCATATTAGGCCATATTTATTCTATTTTATCCTATCTAATAATGTTCTACCAAGATTAAATAGTTTGGTGAACTTATTCTCTAATCTAAAACATAAATTTAAATGAATTGATCATGATTAAATTGTATGATTCAAATCAGAAGAAAAGGTTGTGGCATTTAAACAAGCTGCACACAAAATCTTGATTTATTACAATGCAATTTATTTCTATGAAGTGGCATTTAAACATGCACACTTATACAAATTTCCATTTTCTTTTGATGGGGTTTTATTTTATCCTCTCTTTTTTTGGATCTCTAAAGCTCTAAATGCATAACCCCATTATAAAGGGAGGAATTTCCCATGTCTCTCTCATATGTGATTTCCTTTAACCTAGCAAGCAACATGTAGCAAATCACATCATATGAAATGATGATGAATCTCTAGGTCTCATCAAGAAATAAGTTGTTGTATTGTTGTCCCTCTATGGATACCCAAATGTGGTAACTCTTCATGTGTAGATAATTTATAATTTGGGTTGAACCAAAGAAAAATTTATGTCCATGGAGAGTCATGATAAGGCTCTCACCAAGCTCTTAGGAGTAGAGGCATCACCTACATCAAGGGGAAACAATTTATCTTATTCTACGATGTTTTCAATATCGTCTACATGATGCATCACCCATTGTCCCTAGTTGCACATAGGCCTATTTGTTAAATTATGGTATGTTCTATGCTTAGAGCAGTTTACTTATCTTTCTTATTATTATCCACATATTAGCAATCACATGTACATAAGTAAAGTGCAGATAAAACATTAAACGATCAACAGAAAACAAGCCAAGACAAGAGACACAAGATGTGGCGGCTATCCAGGGACAAACCCCAATATGGGGAAACCCTTTAATCAAATCTTCTTTTATATTCAATAATTAAGCAAAGAGAAATAATACAAAATTCTAATTTATATCAACAGCAGCAAACCCTAGATCAGCGGCATCAACATCATCGACATCAACATCATCAGCATCAATGGCATCAACATCATCGGCATCAGCGACATCAACATCATCAGCATAAGTGGCATTAGCGGCATTAGCATCATCGACATTAGCGGCATCGGCATCATTGATATCAACATCATCGGCATCAATGGCATCAACATCATCAACATCATCTACTATGGCTAGGGCATCATCTACTTATCCCAGCGTACTCTTAGTGTCTCTCTCCTTCACCAAAAACCCAAAGACATGGAGAGGAGGAGATCACATGAAGAGTGTGTGTCCAAAATGACTTCAACTCCTCTCCTATTTATACTAAAACATAGATGATGAATAGACATGACTATTGGGCTTCTGAGCCTACACAAGTTACTGTCCGACTTGACAATTTGTCGTATAACACAAATAAATTCATAACTCCATGAATACTTAACGGAATCGGATGATCTTTAGATCAATCCTACACCTCTCGACGAGAGGAATCTAGATAAAATATTATCAGCCATGAATAAGGTGATCCTCGTGGAGTTTGGCCCTAGTTTCCAATTTTAACACTCCCTCTCAACTAGGGAAAACTCCATCTACAATTCATCTGATCATCGCTACTATTCATCCATCAAATGCACTGCCTTAAATAGCTTGACCCCTGCTCTGCTTTGCTCTGCTCTGCCTTGCTATGCTCTGCTCTGTTCTGCTCTACTCGAACTATGAAGAAGAAGAAGAAGTGATCGAGGATGTATCTTACCATCCTCCACTGACCCGAAGTAAGTCTCAAAGTGTGTACCACTGGTCCCAGACCAATCCTCTACTGACCCGAAGTCACTGTCATAGTGGGTACCACTCTGACTGGTCCCAGACTAGTATCATTGATCCCAGATCAATAAAAGTCATCCTAGCATAGGGAGTACGGTAGATACAACAATGCATCCATCGGTACTACTATGGTCCCTATCCTCATTTCCTTGCTCATTGATCAGATGAGAGGTACTTCCCATGAGTCCCAGACTGCATGGGTAGGATGCCTCGACAGGAGAACTAATCATTCTGTCCACAAGAGAGCGAATCATCCTATCCCACAAGAGAGCGAATCATCTTGTCCATAGGAGAGCGAATCATCATGTCCACGGGAGAGCGAATCATCTTGTCCCAGAAGAGAGTGAATCATCCTGTCCGCAGGAGAGTGAATCATCCTGTCCATAGGAGAGTCAATCATCCTGTCCACAGGAGAGTGAATCATCTTGTCCCACAGGAGAGCGAATCATCCTATCCACAGGAGAGCGAATCATCCTGTCCACAGGAGAGCGAATCATCTTGTCCACAGGAGAGCAAATAATCCTATCCCACAAGAGAGTGAATCATCTTGTCCATAGGAGAGCGAATCATCTTGTCCACAGGAGAACTAATAATCCTGTTCCATAGTCGCCACGGAGAATGAATCATCCTGGCCCACAGGAGAACTAATCATCCCATTTCATAGTCGCCACGGGGTGTCACAGGGGAAGGTTGAACCTTTTACCCTATACAAAGTGCACCAACAGGGGATGGTGAGTCACCCTGTGGTCATATGTTGCTCCAAGAAGTACCCTGCGCCCCCTTGGAGCTCCTCGAGCTCAATACATCATACTTGACCCTCATTAGAGGGTCTCTGAATGACGCCAAGTCGTTTTCAGAAAGTAGGAATTTGACCTTTCCTAGGGGCTTAGTCAGAATGTCGGCGACCTGTTCAGCTGTACCGATATGTTGGAGCCTTATTGCTCCTCGCTGCACCATATCTCGAATATAGTGGTACCTGATATCGATATGCTTGGAGCGACCATGAAATACATGATTTTCTGATAAACTGATCCTGCTCTGGTTGTCACATAGAATCACGGTGGTATCCAATGTAAATCCAAATAGCTCATTGAAGAGCTTTTGCAACTAGACTGCCTCACAGGAGACCATGCTAGCAATAATATACTTTGCCTCGGCGGTGCTCAAAGCCACCGACTTCTGCTTCCTGCTCATTTAGGATATCGAAGCAAATCCCAAAGAGAAACAACATCCGAAAGTGCTCTTTCGGTCCACCACACTGCCTGCCCAATCAGCATCAGTATACCCAAGTAGTCTCACATCTCTGGCAGTGTATCTTAACCCATAAGTAATTGTGCCACGAAGATATCTCAATAGATTCTTAGCACCAATCCAATGTATGTGGTGAGGTTCAACCATATGTTGACTCAACGTGTTGACTGCAAAGCATATATCTGGACGGGAGTTCACTAAGAACATTAATGCTCTAATGAGTTGATGATACTCAGTGGCATTTCGTAAAACAGGTCTAGCAGCACTACCGCTTAACTTTTTGAAGTCAAGCTCCATCGGGGTAGTTACAGGCTTGCAGTCCACCATACTGAATCTTTCCAATATCTTCACCACATATTTTCCTTGAGATAGGAAAATTTCCCCTGGCGTCTGCCAAATTTCAAGTCTTAGGAAATAGTGCATCAGTCCAAGGTCCTTCATTTCAAATTCTGAATCCAACTCCCTCTTACATTTGTGAATGAGAGGGTCTGCACCCGTTAGAAAGAGGTCGTCAACATACAACACTAGTATGAGAGGTTTGTCATCTTCAACCTTAAAGTAAAGGTTGGGATCGGCTTCACCCTAGTGAATCCCAGCTTCATCAAGTAGCTAACGATCCTCTCATACCATGCTTGGGGTGCTTACTTCAACCCATAGAGGGCCTTCTTCAACCTACACACATGATATTTTCAATCATAAATCTCAAATCCTTCGGGTTGCTCCACGTAGACCTCTTCTTTGATCGAACCATGCAAGGATGCGGTCTTGACATCCATTTGATGTAGTTTCCATCCTTGTGAAGCCGCAAGGGCTATGATCGAGCAGATGGTGGTATATCTGGAAATAGGTGCAAATATCTCGTCATAATCTATACCTTCCTTCTAGGAGAAGCCACGAGTGACAAAACGAGCCTTATACTTTTTCGTACTTCCATCACCAAGTACCCCCCTAAGCCATGAAGGCCTCTTCCTAGAGGAGGAAGGCTCAGGTGGAGGAGGATCAATAGGATCCATGGATTCTTCCACATTGGGCATTGTTTCATCATCTTTTTCTTTCGGTTCCCAGGTGTCAGCTTCTTGATAGCTCCTCATAGTAGGAAGATTGTTCACCTTGCTAAGAGCCATATCTTCATCAAAGGTGACATCATGACTAATCACGAATATCCTTTGACCGACTACATAGATTCTATAGCCCTTAATATTTTCATTATAGCCCACGAAGATTTCTTTCTTTCGAGATGCACCCAATTTATTCCTTTTCTCTTTCGGCACATGAAAATATAAAGGGCTTCCAAAAATTCTAAAATAAGATACATCAAGTTTCTTATTGGTGAACATTTCTTCAGGAGTTTTGGAACCCAATGCTTGATGGGGGCATCAGTTTTGTACATATACGGCGATGTTTGCAGCTTTAGCCCATAGAAACTTCGGAAGTCTTTGATCATGAAGCATAGCACGAACAACATCCATAATCGTACAGTTCTTCCTTTCCGCTACACCATTCTGTTCAGGAGTGTATGGTGTAGTAGTCTCCCTCTTAATGCCAACCTCTTTACAAAAGTCAAGAAACTCATTAGATTCATATTCAGTCCCATTATTAGTCCTTAAGATCTTGATCTTCTTTTCGGTTTGATTCTCGATCAAGGCTTTGAAGTGTCGAAACCAGGAGAACACTTCATCCTTCTTTTTCAAGAAGTATATCCAAGTCTTGTGAGAATAGTCATTTGTAATAGTGAGGTAATATGAATATCCTCCCAAGGAGTTCACAGGCATCATACCAGATATGCCCAATATATCAGAGGTCTTGCTTTGTCTTGAGGGGAATGGTCTCCTTTTTAGCTTTCCTTCGGCACATCTGGGACATACACTTTCTTGCTCAATTCTGAACTGGGGCTCCCGATCACCATTTTTCTTACATCAGGTAGAGCTTTTATAATGAAGAACCTTTGATGCCATAGTTCGGACTGAAGAGATGTGTCACAAGACATGACACCTAGCGGACTTCCTTCGACCTGATATAATGAATAACTCGAAACCCAAGAGTGAAGGCATCTTTAATATTGTTTTTTCATACACGTACCTTGCCATCGCTGAAAGCCACCTTGTTGCCTTTGTCTTCCATTGCCAAAATGGACACCAGGTTCTTTTTGAGATTAGGTATATATAATACATCCAGTCTATCGTAGATTTACTTGGAGGCGTTCAGTTTAGAAACACAGGCCACCAAGCGCTTGTAAATAGAGTCCTAGATGATCTTCTTTGCTTTGACTTCTCCAGATTTCCATTTGTTCTTTGCAGCAGCGTATGCATTTGATGGAGGCTCAACAATATTGCCTCTCACATGGTCCAACACTTCTTAATCTTCTAAAGTTAGATCGAGAGACATCTTCCATCTGTGATAGTCAGACTTTTCACGGAGCTTATCTTTAGCAGGGAAGAGTGTTGAGGACCCCATAGTTCTTTTTAGATAGCCTTGCCAACCTTCTCTTCCGTGATTGCTCTTGCTCTTGCTTGGGATTTGTCTTCACCTCAGCTCTGATACCATGTTAAATTAGGGCATGTTATATGCTTAGAGCAGTTTACTTATCTTTCTTATTACTATCCACAGGTTAGCAATCACATGTACATAAGTAAAGTGCAGATAGAACATTAAGCGATCAACAGAAAACAAGCCAAGACAAGAGACACAGGATGTGGCAGCTAGCTAGGGACAAACCCCAATATGGGGAAACCCTTGGATCAAATCTTCTTTTATCTTCAATAATTCAGCAGAGAGAAATAATACAAAATTTGGATTTATATCAGCAACAACAAACCCTAGATCAGTGGCGTCAACATCAGCGACATCAGCATCATCAACATCAATGGCATCAATATCATCAGTATCAGCGGCATCAGCATCATCGACATCAGCGGCATCAACATCATCGGCATCAGCGCAATCAACATCAACGACATCAACATCATCGGTATCAGCGACATTAACATCATCGGCATCAGCGGTATTAGCATCATCGGCATCAGCATCATTGGCATCAGCGGCATCGGCATCAGCTATTGCGGCTGGGGCATCATCTACTTATCCCAGCGTACTCTTAGTGTCTCTCTCCTTCACCAAAAACCCAAAGACGTGGAGAGGAGGAGATCACATGAAGAGTGTGTGTCCAAAATGACTGCAAGTCTTCTCCTATTTATACTAAAACGTAGATGATGAATACACATGACTATTGGGCTTCTGAGCCTACACAAGTCGCTGGCCTACTTGACAATTTGTCTTATAACACAAATAAATTCATAACTCCATGAATACTTGACGGAATCGGATGATCTTTAGATCAATCCTACACCTATTGATGAGAGGAATCTAGATAAAATATTATCAGCCATGAATAAGGTGATCCTCATGGAGTTTGGCCCTAGTTTCCAATTTTAACACTATTCAAAGAGAGGTATTGGATAATCTCACCGATGAGGATAATGTGCTTTGAGAGGAGGATTTGAAAAATCTCAAATTGCCACTAGCCAAAAATATCATGGTTGTAGAATATGCTCGCTAAGTCTATGAAGAAATATTTGATGCAAAGTGTTTTGCATGATTATCAATTGCATCTAGCTTGTAATTACGAGGAGTGTTATCTTCCCTACCCAAATTCAATTATTATAAGTGACATGTTGAGCTCTTAACAAGTAATTATTTATTTATTTATTTTTAACTAGGTTGAGCCTAGGCCGGGGCTAGCCTGCTTATTAGTTGGAAGATGATCGATCCACCCACTATGGGATGCTTAACACTAAGATTGTATGCGGATTTGGTCAAGCCTAGACGCCCCTTGGGAAGTTTAATTCCCCCACAATGGCTTCCATTCCTCAGCCCCTCTCCATGAGGTTTGAACTTGTCACCTAGCAGGGACTAAACATTGCGCAAACCAACTGGTCTACGCCTCATCGCTTTTCACGAGTATATTATTATGTCCTTAAGCCCCTATTGACATAGCCTCAAGCTTCTATAGAATATAATCTACCTTGGATACCATCTTCATAGTGATGAAAAATGCCCAATGGTTTTTTCAAGATATGTATTTCATGGAAAATAGAAAGAGAAAACATTTGGCACAATTTCAATATGAGGTAACATTAGGTTATTGTGCACATAGTCTCTATAATTTGATGATGGATGTAATTTTTTTAATGAAATGTTTACATGTTAGTTATTCGAAGAAATGCCTATTCATTAAGCAAGGCTTCATAAATAGGTTAACTCAATCACACGAAATACCTTGTTTTTTTTGTTAAGTTCGGCAACGGTGAGGCTACATCATGGTCATGTCCAAGAATAACACTCAAATAGGGCGAGGAATTTAACTAGTTACTTAACATCTAGGAGTGCCTTAATAACACACTCGATCACTGTCTATCCAAGACCTCGTGGACCACATAGAAAACCTTGTTATTGTGGGTTGGACATGAAGCTTCAATTATTTGAAGGAATGCGTACTCATTAAGCAAGGTTTCAAATTAAGGTCAAAGTAATCACCAATATAGATCCATTTGAAGCACGAATATAACATGAGCCGAGAGGGATCAAATTTCTTCAGGTGCAAACTTCTTTTAGAGTGCAAAGTACAATGTGTAATTTTTCATTATTTAAATTGTATTTTTGAATGCTATATAGAGTACATAGCTTAAATTTGTAAGTCCATAATTTTTTTAACGTTTTTATTTTTTATTTTCTATATATAGATAATATATGAAGTTGATATCGATATTAGTTAGTTAATACTGATATTCAAATAGTTTATTTAAACCCCATGTTGAAATATTTTTGAAAAGTATAAGGTTTAAACATCTTACTCACACATTTTTTTTACTTCTAATTACTATATAGGGAACTATATCACATCACATGGACCACTAAATAGACATGCATAACATATTCATTTTTGTTTTTTGCTATTATTATTATTATAGCCAACATTTCTTTTTTTATCTAGAGAATATTATATATAATATATATAAATATATATATTATATATATATATATATATATATATATATATATATATATATATATATATATATATATATATATACTATATATATATATATTAAGAGGGACACATGTCAACTCCATGTTGAGCACGAACGAAATTAAACATTACTCTCAAACTGGCTTGTAGAATGAGTCTATCGGCTCAACAAGGAAAACAATGTCACTATAAGTGAGATTAGGGGTTTCTGTGGCAAATATAAAGCTTAAAATGTAGCACATGCAATACATCCTTGTAGGTTAGTAGTGGCTTTTATTTGCAGGGAAACAAATTGACTACTACTGTTTGTTCCCAAAAGACAACATTTCACATGTAAGGAGATGTAAGGTTTCACATATCTTTACAACCTTATACTTGCGTAGAGGAGTATTGGGCAAAGGGGTGCACTTTCATCATCTAAGCTCATTTCTTTCAATGGTGCACAAAAGAATAAACCACCCCTTTAGCTATTATGATCCTCCCCATGTGTAGTGCATATATCATGGATAAATCATAATAGTTGATGAGTTTTGAGGTCTTAGAGTAGGAGCTCATAAATCTCCACTCATTATATAAATCCTTTGCATTTTATATAGATTTAATGATTATTGGCCTCCTACATCAAATTTATATAATTGGATCCTCTCAATTTGGATATAACATTATGAGATATATCTATGTTTTAAAAAGTTTTTTATTGTCATGTCTATAAACCTCATAAATTTAGCTTAGATTCACTTCCAAATTTGCTATTAAATTTTTGAAATATATTAATTTTGAAAATACTAAAATGCCTTGTATAATTTTATAAAAACAAATATTAAAAAATTAAATTAAATTATAGACACATATTTAATTTATATCAAATTTACATTCTCAAGTAAAAAAAATAAAAAAATAAACTCAAGTTTTAAATTATAATAACAACATTTTGATGTCTATTCTATAAACAAACATAATATCTTAAAAATACTTGTCCTTCTATACAAACTCATTCCCGCACAAAGAAAACAATCAAAACAAAATACAAAATTATAATCAAAACAAAAAAAATAAAACTAATATTCTTTTATTAATAATCAAAATTAAAAAAATATATAATATTATATAATATATAAAATACTTTTTAAATAAAATATATTTTTATATAAATATAATTAGCGCTAAAAAACAATTCTTTATTATTTAATTAATAATAAAAAACAAAATACAACACACCACCACACCTACTCTTTAAAAAACCATTTTATAATAAATAACAATTAGCCCACCATTAAAACATATTGTAAAACATTCATAATAGGAGTCCATGTTAACAAATAATAAGACAAACGAATTAAAAAGAATAGTTACCAACTTTTGTAAAGAAGGCGCACAATCACGGATGGTCATCCAAGTGCAATAATAGTGTAGTTTTGGAATAGTGGCCAATAACCCAGCTACAATGTCAGCGTCCTTGTTTCAACACTTTGTTATTTTTTGATTTTTTTTATACGTGGGAAAATTTATCTTAATTTAATTGTCAAATTAGCAATGAGGATAATCATTTTTGGTTATTGATGTGAATGCAAGTTGATTCATCAGCATTATACAAAAAAACTAACCCACCTATAATAATTTGTTGGTGGTGAGTAAAGGGGTAGGTTTTCACTCCTACGAGATCATCCTACAAAATGCTTCTGGATCTTTGGTCGTTACCCTGTTTCCTTAAGTCGGTAAAGGGACAAGTTTCGCTCCTGCAAGATCATCCTGCAAAATGCTTCTAAATCTTTGGTCGTTACCTTGTTTCCTTAGATCAGGGAAAAAAGCAAATTCTTACCTAAACATAAACGATTTTAAAACATATTTCAATAGAATAAAAAATTAATTTAAAATTAATTTAAAGAGAGACAATTTTAAAACATACTTCAATAGAATAAAAAATTAATTTAATTTATATTACCAATAAAATAAAACAAATCAAATCTGGACAACCACATTTTTGAAACAAATTAATTTAATTTGTATTACTTATTAAACCATTTTAAGACATACTCCAATCTGATAGAAATTTAATTTCATTTATGTTAACTATGGGAAAGAATTTGGAGAACTAAATTTCTGAAAATGGGAGCTTAAAAAAAAAATATTTTGCTCCTCGTTGGCCCTGAAAATCCAACCAGCATAATAATAATGAGTTAATGTGGACAAGCAGTGCGAATAACTAGGAGGTAACGTGAACCAACAAGGCTCCAAGGTGGACGGACATCCCAACGAGCATATGATGGGAATCGAGGCTAAGAAAATCCCCCACGATCATATGGTAGAAAGCGACGCTGTGAAAATTCCTCACTTCGAGGACTAACTCGACTTTGTATTTCCCTCTTTCACACGGACAAGAGTATAGTTAAGCTTGCCCAACCTAGGTTTACATACTCGGATTTTCGTTCGCGCGTCCCAAATCCACGCAGAGTATTCGGATTTTTGCTGTGCAGGATCAATTGGCATGGTGAAAGTCGCGGCCGTGGAAGAATTGGGAGCTGCAATCGATTATTAGCTTACATTCGAGCTCACATCCAAATGGTTTTTTCGCGTATTCCGGATGACTCCACGTAAGGTATGTCCCTAATGTTCTCAATTGTTCTTTTGTTTTTGTTTTTGGGGGGTCAAAGCTGTCAGCATAGCTTACTCTTCGCCACTAATTATACCTTCACTCAATAAGGCCACTGCTAGGTTTTATTAGGGGCACTGCCAATCTTCACTAGCTAGCTACCTTAATTTAGGGCAATTTATTGCTCTTTCGATAGTGGTACTGTAGCTATGAGCCTATATGTTTACGTTTCTGCCTTCCATTCGAGGGAGCTCCGGGGTGTTCGATCTACATGGTCTTCATGGGCGCCTGCTTACATTAACCAACTCTGCATGGTATGCATTTTCGAATAGTACACAAGCAACGTTGGTATTGCTGAGAATTTTTTTTGCGTGAGTGAACATCATTGGAAATGTTATCAGCTTGCTAGTACAATTCACAATCACGAATAAAAGGGAAGCGGATAGGCGTAGCTCATTGGGTGAAAAATGCGTTTAATTGTTCGATTCGAATTCTGCATTCTGGTGTATGAGAACCATAAATACGAGCAATTGGTGTTTACAGAGCTTTCGCTAAGCTAGAAGAACTAGGCCAATCGCTCTCGTTATTGTCCTGTTTAATGAGTTCGTCTGTTCAAAGATTTGATGGGGAGCAATGGCAAATGTTTTACATGCTAATGCCCCTTATGTCTTATTTTTTCAATGTTTCTTTGTCAGGTTTGAAATGTTCCAAACTTCTAGTATTTTCCTCTTCCAGTTCCATGAGTGCTTTCCTTAAATGCATGTTATACTTCTTGGGAACACTTGGAACGCATGTGAAACTTGTTCAAAATTGTAGGATTTCCTGTGGGTGCATCCATAACAAAATAATAGATTAACATAAACGGAGAGATTAAAAATGGTCACATATGTGAATGGTGTTGCATCAAGTACATCGAAGGGATTTTGACATAGATAGACTATTTATAATACATGTGCCACTTGTGTACCGTTCCATATGTTAATACATCATCACGTGGTACCTTAAGTTGGTTATAGTGATTTTTAACGGCCCAACTTCTAACCACATTTTTTACTCTTTTGGTAAATTAGGTACACATCTATTCCTATTCACAGTGAAAATACTAGTCGATTGGGCGCAGGGCTGCACAGAGGAAAGAAAGCCTGCCACCCGGTATTCGAAAAATATTTATATGTCTTGAGTTACCCAGTGTTTAAGCGGACTTTCTGATTCAGCTAAGTGTCTAAGGTCTTGCATTAACTGAAGTCTAAGTTTGTTAAACCTTAACATAAACAGAGACCCAAAAAGGCCACAATTAAAATAGCTATAAAAAACAAATATAACAAGCGCATCATAACAGCGTACGTTTGAGGATCCATGCTCGGGTTCTATGCCATATCAACTGGGATTGCTGGAGTGCTTGTCACCTCGTTGGCCTTGGCATCTCCATCTGTTGCTATAGCTTCAACTCCCTCTGCTTTTGCATCACACTCACTTTCTAGTTCATCCAGCTTTTGTAGAACATCATCTCAAGTTTCTCTAGCTTCAATTCTGCATGCAGTAAGTTCCTTGATGTGCCAACAGAGATCCATCTTTTGGTATATTTCGATTCTCTACTTCTGGAATAGGCAGTGTCAGGGATAAGTTGCCCTGGTGTTTGCTGCATTTCTTCTTTTTGAGCCTTACCCTGTTCTCCATGGCATCCACTTCTCTTCTCACAACCTCTGATTGATGGATCTAGTAGGAGGAAGCTGGCCTGTGCTGCAGTTACCTTATCATGTTGATATGATGACCCTTCTACAGCTCGCCTTCTGCCCAGACCCTATTGTGGTCTGCCTTTCCACTTGACACTAACCGCTCCACTTTTCTCCGTATTGGGGGCTTCATATGCCAGTTAAGATTTACTATATTACATGATTCTGACCAGAGCCCTTGCTACTTCATTGTAGACCACTAGCACCCCCAATCATCTAGTAGAATGCCAACCCCTAACACATCCAATCTCACATTCATTCTCCATAAACTCATTACATTGAACTAGTTATCATAGTCTCTTTGGCACATCATCGAGGTGAGTGATGGACCATGGTGTATGTTGGAGGCCTTTCTCCATGGTCTTAGTGATTGTAGGAGTACGTTTTGATTGAACGGATTGTAGAGGATGTAGACGAACATGAAAGATGAATCATACATAACCTAAAACTTCTAGTGTCTCCTTATTATGGTGCATCCTTGTCTTGTCAAGGGGTGTCCACATATCCTCTTGCTTAGGCGGTTGTCGTCACTGTTCTCTTCCCTAACACCCTATTTAGGGGAACTCCTAAACTATGTGTTACATCGGTCATATGTCACTTATAATGCAACCATATCACACTTGCATATATTTTCTTGTCACAATCTAGCTCTAATTCTTAATGGCTTCTATTTATCTAGGATGTTTTAGATGTTCTTATCAATTTGGAACCTTAATTTTTTTCTTACATGTATCATTTATCTTCTAAGACATAAATGATTAATAACTTTGCAATTTAGTCCCTTGTGTGATTGGATGCATAATTTGGAGATATGCTGTTTATGAGCAATTGATTTCAATGCCCTTTGCCCCCTCTGATTATGTTTTTTATGATTTAGCTATTCAACACACATGCATAGAGGGAGCAACGTTGTTTTTGCATATCATAAAATCTGAAGGGGATTTGGATTTAAATATAGCATTTAAGAAGTGTATCTATGTGTGCGAGGGAAAATTTAAGGAGCAATGTTTTTCTTGTAATTGTAGAAATCTTCGCAAAGCTCTATAATCCTAAAAATGTTATATCTATCTACTTATCTACATATGTATATTACTTCCTAGAACAAATAAATACATCATGGAATGGAGAGAATCACAACAAATTAACAACAGGGGTGCCGAAAAATCTCACCTTAAAAAGGCCAAAAAAGCAAGCATATGAACATGCACACTAAGATGAAGGGACTTGATATCTCAGTGGAAGAAACTAAGTTGATTCTCACAAACAAACCCAAATCCTACTTAAATATTGACAATTCCCTTAGGTGAAAAGGGAGATGGGTCCTCATGAAAGGTGAAGGACTTTTCAATGAGAGTAAGGCAATGAAGGAAGTGAAATTTGGCCAAAAAATATTGGCCAACGGACATCTCCAAAAAACATACTTCATTGTTCATCCTTGCCACAAGGGCATAAGCAACAATTTCTACACCAACTCTGCGAAGTGTGCATTTGGAAACTAACCTTTCATGAAGCAGAAGCAACCCTCATACTTTGTGTTTAAGAGAGAAGTGCGATTTATAAATACGACACCTCCCCAACCAATGTGCTAGAGATCCCTCAATCCCCACCTTTTGTTCAAGCAGGGGACAATGTTAAGTGAGTGCCTTAACAAATCATAAAGGTTCTTTACCACATAAATGTAAAGGGCTTCCCACTTCTCTGCCTCCAATGCCTTTAGAATGAAACTAACCTTTGTTGCTATGTTTTATAAAGACAACCGTCCATAATTGCATGTCACAGGCCTTCTAAAACGGTTAGTGATAATGTGTAGTGCAAGTGAACCTAATGGTAAGAACATGTGTTTTCTCCTTGGAGGCCATAGGTTTGAATTCAAATGGGGGTAGTCCATGCAACGTTGATAATATCGCCGATATATTGGTGATATTTGAAAATATCGTGATATTTTCGGCGAAACGATATATCGTTGAGTAAATATTGTGATATTTTTTGTTTTGAAAATATTGCGATATTTTCAAAATATCGGCAAAATATCTAAATATTAGCTAAATATCGCCATATTTTGACAATATCAACTATGTTTAAAAATTTGAAAAAAATTATTTTTTATGTTTGCCAATATTTCTGATATTTTCGCCGATATTGCCGATAAGATGTTTTTAGGGCCCTCGCCAATATTTTGCCAATACCGATATTTTCAACACTGAGTCCATGTATACCTTTATGTTAGTTTTTGTAGCATCAGAGGTATTCTAACCACGAAATTTTGTGGAGAGGCTAGAATACATGAGATCTCCAAAACCCATGAATCGTTTATGGAAATTCCGCCTACAAATGACTTAATTAGATTACTAACCAATTTTTAAATATTTCCTAAGTCTAAACTTAGGGAATATGGTTAATTAAGCATAATTAATTAAGTCAAGGCGTGAATGATCTAGAAACTCGCATGGATAGACTCCAAGATGATCCTAGCCATCAACTATGTTTTAATCTTGGCCGTTAGTGCTCCAACAAAGGATTCTAAGAGGAGGTTGATGTGGTGATGGAGAACACACTTGAGAGGTTCGATTTCATGAGCAGATCGATTTCTTGAGTAGCAGCAGTCAGTTACTAGAGAGAGAGCTAGTGAGAGGAGCAGAGACAGTGAAGTCGGAGGAAGGTTTCCAGATCCAGTGAGTGCATTTGCAGAGAGGCAAGAGAACCACAGAGAGGCTGACGTCGGGGTAGCGCAGTAGCCTCTAGAGGCAAAGTCGATTTGTTGGGAGAGATTGACGTTTTCAGTTACAGAGGTTGGGAAGGAGTCCCATAGTGACAAGGAAGCGCCTTTCCAGTCAGCAGAAGGCAAAACGACATCATTAGAATCCAGTCCGAGGCTAGAGGTCCAGCCAGCTACGCAGAGTAGCGTAGAGGTTGATGCAGAGGCTCAGAGGGTCGAAATTCTGAAGGCAAGTGGTGCCAGGAGATTGCCTATGGGATGAGGAAAATTCCTCTCCAGATTTTTGCTAGTATTTTTCTGTAGGATTGCCAGCATTCGACATCCAGTTGTACTCAGATTATTTCACTGCTACTTAATAATAAAATCCTCCGCAGTTGCACCGATTTTCCAAAGTTGGGTTTTTTTCGGGGATTTTTGTCCAAAAATAACTGTGTTATTTTTGTGTGTTAGCATTTCTTACAACGTTTATTCTTCGATATTCTTTCTTGTGTAGGTTCCAGTGTGATTTATTCAATATTTGCTGTAGCAAACAATAAATAAATTGTTAAATTAAATTAATAATTAGGAGAATAATTTCCAGTTGCTGCAATAGGTTTTCGGTTTGTGGAATTTATTAGAGCGTATTTGATCAATCGGAGAGCTTAGAAGAGAAAAGAGAATTTTGCCGCTCAGTTTGGGTAGCAGGTCGAAATTCCCAAGGGGTAGCGAAGTCTTTTTGCCAAGAGGCCGAAGTGCTTGAGGAAGACCGAATTTTTTGAGAGGGGTAGAAAAATTCGATCTCTCCAGATCGAGTGATTCCAGAGGCAGAGGGAGCAACTCAATGTTTTCATGGAGCAGATCTGTAGTTGGACGCAGTAGTTTTACAATAGTTTGCTAGAGCAGAGCCAACGTCGAGTGGAAGGAAGAAGAGCACACACTGAGGGAAATTTTTCCTTAGGGAACTTCTAGTCTCAAGAAGTTCGATTTTTCCTTACAGATCAGCGGTCGTTGTCAGCAAACTTCTCACTCTAGAAGGGAGTGCGAATAATTGAGCAACAACTAAGCAGATAGAAAGAGGAGTTTTTCGACATTTTGTTGAGATGGCCATAGTTGGGTTGAGAGATTAGGATAGGTTGGATGGCTCCTCCAACTATGTCATCTAGAAGGCCAGGATGTCCTTCCCGTTGGATGAATATGGCATGAAGCTCTATATAGACAGCGTTGTGGCAATTCCCCAAGATATGGATCAGCTAAAAGAATATAGAAAGGAGATGGCACGGGCGAAGCGGTTGATCCTAGATGGAGTTGGGAACCATATAGTCTCACACATAACTGGCAAGGATACTACCAAGGAGATGTGGGATGCTCTTGCCACGCTATATCACGACACTTCCGAGCAGTGAAAGATGTACGTGGAGGAGAAACTTTGATGCATTAGGATGCAGAAGGGGGAAGGCATAGACCCCTTCCTCACCAGGATTCAGGAGGTTTGAGACTAGTTGTCAACTGTTGGGGTAGCACCTCAACCTATAGAGCTTGTGAGATTGGCACTAAACATTGTCTCTGAGGAGTGGCAAGTTTTTGTCCAAAGTATATTGGGCAAAGACAAGCTACTAGACTGGGATAGGATGTGGACTGACTTGCAGCAGGAGGAATTGAGGCGAGCTCTTCTAAAGAGCTCCACCAGTGACGACAGTTGCGGATCGAAGCAGGTGAAGGAGGAGGAGAATGTGGCCCTCACATTAAAGGGTCCCAGCCAGGGACATGGGGAGCGAAGGAAGAAAAAGGACCTGTCAAAGGTCAAGTGCTTCAGGTGTGGTGAGCTTGGTCAGTACAGTACCTAGTGTCCTCTTAGGAAGAAGGATAAGGAGAAGAAGCAGGACCAACAGGTAACATCAACAAAGATTGATAGGCTCTCCTCTAGCTTGGAGGAAGACTTCGCCATGTTTGCTAATATACCTCCAGTAGTGAGGTGGGGAGATTTGGTGCTGTAGCCCAGAGCGCTATAGATGGGCAGGATCCTTGAGGAGTCCACCTCTTGGATCAATATCTTGTTACGGGGGCCCACAATATTCAGTAGCAGGATGGATCAGTAACAGTTGATGCAATTAGATGCTAGAGTGGCAATTGTAGAGACTAGTAGGAGTCAAATGTTGGGGAGCGTAGTGCAGAGTTAGCGGCAATGCAAATTCTTTAGTGACAGTGTAGATACTAGCAGCAGTCAGAGATTCAGGTGACAAATGCATTATATTGATCACAATTGATTTAGTATTTTGGATGTTTTTTCAGTTGTAGATGTTGTAATTGCAACAACAACAGATCAGAGGGAGTTGCAATGCAGATGCAGTGTTGGCAACGTTACAACAGAGTCAACAGCAACACAAATGCAACATATATAAGAGTTGCGCAGTGGTTGGTGGGCAACAACAACTAGACATTAGCAACGTGACAGGAGATGTTGCAGAGATAGGGTGTGCAATAGCACTAGAACACATTCCTCGCTAAGAGGGAGTGTTAGTTTTTGTAGCATCGGATTTGTTCTAGCCACAAAATTTTGTGGAGGGGCTAGAATACATGAGATCTCCAAAATACATAAATCGTTTCTAGAAATTTCGCTTAGAAATGACTTAATTAGATTATTAACCAGTTTTAAATATTTCCTTAGTTTAAACTTTTAGGGAATATGGTTAATTAATCAGAATTAATTAAGTGAAGGCGTGAATGATCTAGAAACTCACATAGATTGGCTCCAAGATGATCCTAGCCATCAATTATGTTTTAATCTTGGCTATTGGTGCTCCAATAGAGGATTATAAGAGGAGGTCGATGTGGTGATGGAGAACACACTTGAGAGGTTCGATTTCATGAGTAGATCGATTTCCTGAGTAGCAGCAATTAGTCGCCGGAGAGAGAGCTAGTGAGATCAAAGCAGTGAGAGAGGGGCAGAGACAGTGAAGGCAGAGGAAGGTTTCCATATCTGGTGAGTGCATTTGTAGAGAGGCAAGAGAGCCACAAAGAGGTTGATGCTGGGGCAACGTAGTAGCCTCTAGAGGCAAAGTCGATTTGCTTGGAGAGATTGATGTTTTTAGTTACAAAGGCTGGGAAGGAGTCCCAAAGTGCCAGAGAAGTATCTTTCAAGTCAGTAGAAGACAAAACAAGTTCATTAGAATCCAGTTTGAGGCTAGACGTCCAGCCAGCTACGCAGAGCAGCATAGAGGGCCAAAATTCTGAAGGCAAGTGGTATCAGGAGATGGCCTCTGGCATGAGGAAAATTCCTCTCCAGATTTTTTGCCAGTATTTCTCTGTAAGATTGCCAACATTCGCCATCCAATTGTACTCAGATTATTTCACTGCTGCTTAATAATAAAACCCTCAGCTTCTGCATTGATTTTCCGAAGTTGGCTTTTTCAGGGGACTTTTGTCCAAAAATAACTATGTTATTTTTATGTGTGTGCTAGCATTTCTTCCAGCGTTTATTCTTCCGCAGTCTTATTTGTGTAGGTTGCAATGTGATTTATTCAATATTTGTTGTAGCAAAGAGTAAATAAATTGTTAAATTAAATTAACAATTAGGAGAATAATTTCCAGTTGCTGCAATAGGATTCCAGTTTATGGAATTTTCACTCTATAGTAGTCAAATCATTGCTCAGAGGGGTTCCTTGTCCCATAAACAAGGAGGTCGTATATGTTAATATGGCATCTAGCTTGGATTTGACCTAAAAATAGATGATATTTTTTTGTTGGTCTAACCCACGGGGATTTGAACTTTGAATCTCATGCTTTACATATTACTTCATAACAAGGCGATCACCAATTGAGCTACACCACGTGGGCTCCAACTACCTTAAAATAGATTATTATTATTATTATAATTCCTAATTATTTTGTAATCTTGTCTTGGGATATTGTGTTTCATTTAGTCCTATTTGTTAAAGAAACAACACAACTTTTTTTCAATAGTTAAGATGCAATACTATTCTTGTGTCAAGTTGTCATAAGATCCTAAATTTGTGGATTTTGTCAAGTCTCATTTAACGGGAAGTTGAGAGATTCCCTCCAGATGGTTGGGCTGTTCTATTATTACAATCAGAGAACTCCTATATAATAAAGCCCTTTTGGATAGAGTCTAGCACAAGAATAAAGGCCCAATTATTGACATTGGATGTCTCCTCTTGTAGAGGTTTTACTACGATAGATATAGTATTGTTATTTTTGTGTGGTGTGTGAGGACTCTCTACTTTCCTAGGTGTTACCTTGTGCTTGTAATTTCATTGCGGTATCAAAGCTTATGTTATTAGTCTATTTGCCTGTTGCTCATGCTCTTTCTTTCTATGGAGGTTAAATTAGTTTCTTGAATCTATAAAGGATGTGAAACTCTTATGATCCCTTGAGGATTGGTCCAGAACAATAAGGTCTTGAATTTGACCTTGGTACTAACAAATCTAGCTAGTTACCTATTTATTTATTTTCTAGAAATTATGATATTTATGTATACTTTTGTTGTTTTAAAAAATAATTGAAAAAAAGAGATTTACCTCTCCAACACTTTTTTTATTGGTCAATATGATATATTTTTTTTCTAAATTTCACTCGGGCACACACATGCACATTTTAAATTTTGATTTTTTATGGAAATGTCTTTTAGGAAATCTTCTAGGTGCTTAGTCTCAATTTGTGAATAACGTCAAACGTAAATGTTGCCAGTCAATAACATGTACTCCTCATGTAGATGGACTCTATTGGACTTGAACCCATGACCTCCAATGATCTCTGCCTTCAAAATTGTTGGTTCAAACCATTCGAGCTAATCTCTGCATGCATGATTTGTCATTTTAAATAACATAGAGAATATTTTTTTGCATACACTAGAAATTTGTAACAACAACCCTACAAGTAGAAATTTAGATTTGCAGGCAAGACTCTTTGATCCTTTAGTGGTATGCCTCCATCTCCTTTTCTTAGTATCATAAGTTTGGGTCTTCTCAACAATAGTCCTTCGTGGGTCCAATGTTGCCATCCAACAATGAATCACATGTATTCTAGCAAGGGAGGAAGAGGAGGTTGCTCTTTATAGTTCAAAATGCTATGGGATGAGTCTTGATGCCATGAGTTTGGGTTTATAGTACCATGGGCTTGCTTCTCATTGTCTTGGGTGTGGTCCCTATGTGTTAATGAGGTCGTCTTTAGTTCATGTATGTGTGTGCTCCAGTAGCCATCTTACAAAACAATGACCTCCATGGATTTTCTTGTTGAATGCTACCTCCTTTAGTATTCTCTCCAACCACCTAGCGTTTCCTTGCATGTAGAAGTCTCGAATATTAAGAATAAATAAGAATATATTCACTCCCTACAAGACATTTTTGAACATTAAATCAAGATTCAAATCAAATTTTGGACACAAGTAGCTTAGTGGAGTGGCAAACCCCCCTAATTACCATTGTTGAGGAGGTTGTGCAAGCCAAACTTAATGAAGAGTGCACAAGGAGAGCCAGTGATTTGAATTTGAAGGTGAGGGGATTCCTTTCATCTTTAGTATTGCATCTCAATCCCATGCAGACTAGATTCTCCTTCGCTTAGGAGACGTTGGAACTCCCTATTATTAGCACAAACTGAGCTTGTTTTGGTTGAATTTCTACTTTTCTAATCCAATTTATATCATCGAGAGGTCGTCAATGTGTCCTTTAGTAAAATGACAATTTTCTCCCTTTCTCATAGAATTTCTTAGGCAAGGATCTCGCATGATCTCATGTCGCAAAGGTTGAGTGAGCTAGGGAACAAGTCCTAATAGCATGATAGGTGGGTAAAAGGGTAGTCATTTGAGATCTCGAGGTAGTCATGATGTAGACATATCCTAGATTCTTGATATGACAAGTTCCCTAGAGGAGGGGGAAGGGGGCTTTGGCGATTAGAGTCACATGTTAAAATTGTAATAGTGTCTTTTGGTCTCTTCTGATAGTAGTTTATGATGCACCCAAACCTTTGGATATTCTCTTCTTTATTGAGACCAATTCAAGCCTTGTTAGGCCTATCTTGGATTTCCTAGGGTACATTGTGAAAATTCCTTGAACTGCAACAATTGAGTATTATTCTTCTAACTTTAACAGTGTATTTGTCTTTTGTTAAATTATTAACGACAAATAGCGAATAAACCATATTGCATTTTTTCACAAAAAATTATGCTGCAGAAATAAAATATGTGGAACTGAGAAATAGATGCACACAATAAAAATGACATCGTTGTTTTTGGATGACAGTCCCCGAAAAAACCCTGAAGGGAAATCGATGCAACAGATGAGGGTTTATTTTATTATACAACAATTTGAGTAGATAATTACAACTGGTTGCCTAACTGGAACACCTCCAACAATCTGGCAAAATATACTAGAGACAACCTTGTCTCCTCTGCAATTAATCTGGCCTCTCACTGGGCAACTCGCACCCCTGTTTGGAATTCACACTCCCTCTAGAAATGCGCACTGCTACTCAGAATAATTTCACACTGCCCCGAAACTGCGTTTAACTAAGATGTCTTTCCTTCCTTTGCCTTTGGAATGAATTTGCTCTGCCTTTCGGACACTGATCCGGTGTCTGGCAACAGAATTAATCCTCTTCCGTAACTCACACTAGGGTTTTCGACCGTTCACAATAACTGTAGTGACCCTCTTTGCAGATAATTCAACCTCCCTTCTCTTGTCTCTCGAACACTGAAAAATCAATGGGAATCTCTTCGGAATCCTGCTCTTCCCAAATTTCTGTTGCTTCCTCTCTTTGATGCTCTTTCCTTGGCTCGAATTGCACCCTCATTGAAAACTGCGAACTGGGGGAATTCGATCTACCTTGCTCACAACCTGTAAATTGTGTCTCCTCCAAACCCCTTTGACTTGCTCTTATAATCTTTTGTTGGAGCATAAACAACTAAGATCTAATCATGATCAATGGCTCAGATCATCTTAAACTCTTTCAAATCACTTTTCCATAAGTCTCTAGAGCAAAATCAATTTCCTCAATTAATACCCATTAATTAATAAATTTTTCTATGTTAGACTTAGGCATTTTTAATTATTGATCAATTAATTTAATTGAGGGGTTTCTAAGTGTTTTCTCTCAAATCCTTTTCTGGTTTTGGAGTCCTTGTTTTCCTTTGCCTCTTTGACACTTTAGAAACTAGAACACTTGTTCGATGCTACTATATCCATCAAAAACTAATACTCCCTCTTTGCGAGGAAGGTGTTCTCCACTATACCCATTTGTTTCAATGAACAACCTGTAGCTAGACTGTCACACATTGCTAAATTCTGACATCTATTATACCTCCTTTCTTCACATCTTAACTGATTTGACTCCCTATCACTGGAAATCACTGCGAAGAAGTCAATATGGTAAACACTATCCATCAATTACTACGTATACTTTGATTCACCTGAATCAACTGTAGCTAAATCAATTTGATCTCACACTGCTGGTATCCCTGCACTGCTGTAATTGCACTGCCTCTGCGCTGTTGCTACCACTGCAACTGTGTGATTTGACCGCCTCAGAAGCTGGATATCGAGCTTCCATAGGGTTGCTCCCTTTGAAGCTAGACTCCCTCTAAGTCTCAACTCACTTTGATCTACTATGTCACCACAACTGGTTTTACAACTGTCCTTTGAGTCTTTGACTACAACTAGCTCTGCATTGTCTACTGAGCACTAACTGCGCCCAACTGGCTTTGCAACTGCTTCTCACGTATCTGATTGCAACTAACTCTACACTGTCCCTCAAGATCTGAGTGCGCCCTGCTAACATCTCAATCCTTCTGCTACTTTGAATGTGGGTTCTTGTAGCAAAGGTATTGATCCCTGTGAATAACAACTTGTTCTGATCTAGACTTCCTGTTGCTCTCCCATGGATCCTTCCCAGTCTCGTAAATTGAAGCATCATGCCCCTCCTCCATTTGGAGGTATTATTGCTATTAGTGTGAATTCCTTTAATCGAGAGGTCAACTCATTGGTTCCTGCTGAAGTTGCTGTCTGCTATCCCTTCTTGTCCTTCTTCCTCTTTGGACCTTGGGTGATGTAGTAGCCGAACTCACCACATCCGAAGCACTTGACCTTCACCAGGTCCTTCTTCTTTTCTCCCTTTGAGTCTTGTCCCTAGGTGGGATCCTTCTTCTCCTTCCCCTTTTTTGCAAGGGCTTTGTTCTCTTCTTCTTTCTCTACCTTCGATCCCTTGCCATTACTGCTATGGTACAGTTAGTGAGGCTAAGCCTTGGCTCCTCTTGAGTGAAGTCACTCCATAGGTGCTCCCAATCTGGTAGCTTATCTCGTCTAGAGATCCCTTGAACGAAGGTTTGCCACTCCTTGTTAAACCCATTTAGAGCTATGCGCACCAACTCATCATCTGCCAGTTTCTCTCCAACAATTGCAAGTTCATTTCGAACACTCTGAATTTGTGAGATAGGAAGTTACGCTCTCACCCTTTTGCATCTTTGTTGTCCTCAACTTCTTGAGAATCATTTTACGATTCTCAAATGAATCCTAATACAACTTTACAACGACATCACACATGTCCTTCGCTGTTGTCTGCTCTGCAATATGCGGGACGATGTGATCCCGAACACCATCTAAGACCATCCTTTTAGCTTTGGCCATCTCCTCCTTTAAGGTTGCCAACTGCTATGCATTTGTTGGCTCTCCCATGACATTTGTCACAAACTCCTTCAAGCCATGCTTGTCCAGTAGGAATTGCATTTTGGCTTTCCAGACGCCAAAATTAGAGGCTTCGTCAAGTCTATCATGGTCTACTAGTCCTGCTGTGGCCATCTCTGCCAAACTGAAATAAATTGGAGAACAATATGCCAGAAATCTCCTTCTCCTTCCAACAATCTACCTTGGCCACTCAATTGCACTCGCAGTCCCTGCTGGAATGCGCAATTCTCCCTCTATACTTGCCTCCGGTGTCCTTCCTGGAACTCACATTGTTTGTGGTTCCTCCTCTGGGCAACTCGCTCTACCTTCCAGATGTCCTTCAGATTTGACACACGCATTGTTGACCTTGAAATTCACATTGGCTAGATTGGCAAGTCTGCTACGACCTTTTGTTGCTAAAAATTATGGCCTCCTTCCCTCTAGAAAACTGGAAACCCTCTGAGAATAAATTTGGAAATTCCCTCTTGGTGTGCTTTTCTCTTCCTTCCCTGCGCTAATATGTAATTGCAAAACCATTGCTGCAAAACTATTGCACTAGATTTGCTCACCGGAAACCCTCTTCGAACCATTCGCAATTCTCTCCGATCGGTGAAAGATCCCGTTAACCCCAAGGACATGAAGGGTGTCTACGTGATCCCTTGTTCATGTGGGACCCCCTATATTGGGGGAAACTGGGCGCTCCATCCATCAAAGGATCTGCAAACATGCGGCTGACCTAAGACATGGGAGGTCCAAGTCTTCGGCTTTAGCAGAGCATGTGGAAAAGACCAAGCATCAGGTGTGTATTGAGGAGGCCAAGGTTGTCGCCAAAATTGCTCAGTTCCATCATCGTAAATTTAGGGAAGCTATTGAGATTGAGAAGAGGCCAAGTAATCTCAATCGAGATGATGGCTGGAAAATCAGTAGGTGCTGGATTCCAGCACTCTCTTCGTAGTCGGTTTTTCTGCCCTCGCCTCGTTTTTGAGCTCTTTTTCTTTATAATTTTATTTT
>APFE030570727.1:373740-408643 GCA_000404065.3 Pinus taeda
AATTAATAAACTAAAATTTTACCTTTGTAAACTAACACAACCTAAATAACAGTTTAAATAATTAATTAAAATACTTTTCATTCTAACCATTGGTTTATTTTATTCATATAATTTAACTTATTTCCTTTATAAAATAGTAAATAATAGTAATATCACCAAGGAGGATATGCCCAAGATTATCAAGGAGGATATCTATAGGTGATATATTCAAGTCACTTGGATTACATCCATAAGGATGTTGAAGCCCAATATGGCCTTTTATGCAAAGCACTTCATGGAGATAAGGGTCAACTTCATTGTTAGCTCCCTCCTTATATGTTCTAAAATTGGATGCACAACTTAGCATCCCCTTATTCAAGTTCTACGTGGGTTCTCATTAGCATTAGGTGGAAGTTGAACACCAAATTCTAAGGGAAGCAATCCATGTCTTCTTTGCCCTATACAAGAGTTTGAGATCAAGGAGCATTTTGGATGTAGATGTCCTGGTTCTATGAGGTACGTAGGCGGTTCTTTTGTTTGTTCGTAGTTGCACAACTCCCTCTTTGTAGTCTTCCAGTACCGATAACAAAGGTGCTTGCCCTTAGATATGGGAGAGGCCCAAATACTTACCTCTCATTCTTTAGCCATGCCCTAGGTTGGATACTAACCAAAGGATCATATCTTTGTTTCCATTGCTCCTAGTTGATAGGGGCACCAAGAGGTAGTAGTAGAGTAGTGACATTCTAGCTCCTAGATTTGTTAGACCTTGAGGGGATATTTCACACTTGCTATCTAAACCCCTTTCAACTTAGGTCTTGTCACAGTTCATGCTAGACAAATAGTTAGTCCACTCCCTCTTGATCCTAGTAGTGTGCCATCTCCTCTAGATAGAGGGGCAATTCTTAGATTGGTTCTTGCTCATTTAGCCAATCATCTATTCAGATTTTCTTCATTGTGGCCTCATATGGTAGGAGAGTTGCTTCAAAGGTGGACAACCTCCCCTCTCCTTCTCCAGGTGACGTGTAGTTGGAGCCACGAGGCTCTTTTATCTTGTGTCCTCTCTTTCCTATTTGGTTTGAAGCCATTATAGTTAAATATTACATATTAGCTTTACTTTTGCTTTTATAGCAGTGTCCTTAGTACTCTTGCTTTGTATCGGTACTATTGTATTATGGTCCCATTGATCTAGTTTTGGTCATCATTGGACATTACTAAACTTATCTTATCTAGCACTGATAATATCAATCCTTGAAACAAGGACAATCTTACTTGAGGCATGTTGCCATGGCATTGGATAGGTGAGAATACTACAAAACAAGTTTGTCATGTTGCGGTACAATTCTTTCCATTCACATTCCAAATACATTCAACTAACATCAATCTCTTGCACAATATCTATAACAATAAGGACATATCCATTCATTAATCATAAGCATCATCCGAATACATGACAAATTGTAAGATACTCCTAATAGGTGTGTTTCCACTAAGCTCAATAACAACCACTACATACATAATTTCCCATACATAATACTAGCTGCAAGATAAACAAATCTCTACTAATAAGCAACACCTAATCAACCCTTTCTCCTAGCCCATATAATGCTATTTATACAATTGCAGTGTTTAGGCAACTTGAAATGGTCAGAAACCTATTCAAACTCAAATGATTACATAAATAGAGTCCATAATGTTCAAGCATTGCTTAGTCATGGTTGTCCTGAAAGCTGCAGATTCCATCCTAGGTATCTGTTGCTTCTATAGGTTGACTAGTGCAATTGCTTATCATGCATGGCACCACATTGATTATGCACTTATTGTGTTGGTGACACATTGACAAGTGATCAAACAATAAGAATGAATGCGCCAAAAAGCCTTGACCACTCTGGTTGACTCACCTTTGAGGCGACTTTGATCCATCCCTTGCTTTAGTTCTCTCTTCTTACCACTTGGCCTTGCATCTTGTAGTTTTTCTTCAAATGAAGACACCATCTTTTGAACAACTTATAACAATTTTAGCTCTGAAATATTGAAATGTGTTGAGCTCTTGCAACCATGTTAAATTTTGAGATAACATGTTCTTTGCTTAGGACAACTACTTCAATATTCCATATAAGCCCATTCATTAATCCATTAGCAAACTCAAGAATTATTATCATATTGACAGTAACTGAAGAAAGAACATATACAACAAATGCAGAAGACAAGTCAAGGTAAGAGGACACAATGATATGGCTCAAGCCAGGGAAAAACCCCAAGATGGGGAAAACCCTTGATCAATTCTTCTTATTATCGATATCAAATGTTCAGCAGAGGGAGAATACAATATATAAAACTCAAAATGACTTGCCAGTGAGAAGATCCCGAGTCATTGTCCTTAGATACATTGCTGTTCCCAAAAGGCAGTACTGAAAAGGGAAAACACTGATGGTGGAGCTTGTGCGATCTGATGTTCTGGTGAGGGTTTTATAGCAAACTGTTATAGCCCCTTTTCATAGCTCCTGGATCCCTTTCTTGATTGTGGCCTTCCTTACCCGAGCTGATTTATACACATACGAGCATCCTCAAGAGTTGGTGCAAGAATGATCACTGGTTAGGGCTGATGGCAAACCTCCCACACCTCTTTCTGAGCAGCGGCCTCTCTCCAAACGCCTCTGTCCTAATTTGCAGCTGGACTGAGCCACAAAATGAATGACATAGTTTCTTGTCCAAGAGGTCAAAGCCTCCTGCCAGACTTGCGGCTCTCTGTCCAAGGATGTCAAGGTTTGCAGTTTGCTTGGTGCACACAACTAGGGCTGCAGCTTATTGTAGGAGAGATAGAAACTTGATCATAATGAGCCTAGACATCATACAAACTCCCTCTTAAGTGCAACTTCTCCTCTGCTGCAATTCAACCCTAGTGGAGACACAAAATTACCCACAAAACAAACCCAACAAATTCGTCCTCCTCTTCTCAAGCTCGACTATCTTAGAGTCAAATTTCATTGAGATGAATGCTCTTGGATATCAAATGAGATTGCAGAGCACTTCCTTTTATAGGAGATCGAGAGGGGTTTAAAACTTTAACTTGGTTAGTTAACCCTAGGCCCACTTTGATGAGTTACCCATGGATGTTTTATAAATTCAAAAACACATTTCTCCTTATCCAAATTTGATGATTTATAAGTCGATTTTGGTCCTCTCGAAAAGAGGAATTTAAGGCAATCATTATCTCCATCAAATGAGCCGACTCAATGTGGAATTTGGCCCTAATTGCCAATTTTAACACTCCCTCTCAACTAGGGAGAATTCCACCTACCAATGCACTAGCCATTGATACCGATCATCATGCCACCCTGTCACTATGAATTATCTCTGAATTTCATCTCATCTCTGCTGAACACTGATATGAATAATGAAGAAGAATTGATTGAGAGTGAGTCACAAGACCTTGCCACTCTCCACTTATTAGTTTTTGTCGCATTGGATGTGTTCTAGCCACGAAATTTGGTGGAGAGGCTAGAATACATGTATTCTCCAAAACCCAGAAATCGTTTATGGAAATTCCACCTAGAGATGACTTAATTAAAATAATTAATCTTCTCTTTTAATGGTTCCTAAGTCTAAACTTAGGAAAACTAATTAATTAAAGGGTATTAATTAAGTCATGGTGAGAATCTTCTAGAAGAAGACATGGATCGAGTTCTAGTTAATCTTAGCCATCGATTATGTTTTAATCTTGGCCGTTGATGTCTCAACGAGAGATTATAAGAAGGAATTCGATGGGGGTTGGAGAACACACTTAGAACCACCAGATATTCAATTTTGTTGGGAAATCGATTTCCAGAGTAGCAATTGTGTGTTGTTGGAAGTGATTCAGTGAAGTCGAAGCAGTGAGAGAGGGGCAAGGATAGTAAGACTAGAAGGTAGTTTCTCCAGTCCGGTGAGTGCATAGCAGAGAGGCAGTGAGTGCCACAGAGAGGTAGCGCGAAAGCTTTAGAGGGAGATCCGCATTTTGCTGAGGAGAAGTCGAAATTTAGTGCCAGAAGCCGGAGTGGGAGCCCGAAGGCCAGGATCATCGATTTTCTAGGGAGTAGCTGATGAGTTAGCAAGAGAGATGCTAGTCTGAGTTGGGTGACACAAATCTGTGTAGGCTGACGCAGAGGTAGCAAGGGGTAGCGCATCTTGAGCCAAGGTCAATGTCGAATCATTGGTGGGAGTGAGATTTTTCTCACTAGATCTCTTGTTAGTTATTTCTCTACATGGAAAGCTAGATTTGAGCTTCCATAGATTTGTACTCAGATTTACTACTGCATAATAATAAAATCCTCAGTTGCTGCATTGGTTTTCCCAAGTTGGGTTTTTCCGGGGACATTAGTCCAAAAACAACAGTGTATTATTGTGTGTGTGCATCTATTCTTCTAGTGTTTTAATTTCTTCCGCAATATTTATTTTGTGAAGGCTGTAGTGTATTTGTTTCGATATTTGCCATAGAATGCAATAAAAAATTTGTTCAGTTAATTTAACAAATAGAAGAAACTTAATCAGTTGCTGTAGTAGGATTCAGGGTTTCCGAATTTTCACATGGTATCAGAGCATAGATAGAAGTCGGAGAGCTCAGTAGTAGTAGAGGCGAAGGAGGTTCGAATTTCTACATAGGCAGCAGTTCAAAATCCTCAAGAGGCCGCACAGTCCTTGGGCCAAGATGGTCAGTTTCTGAGGGAGATTTATTTCTCTGAGAGAGTCGACAGAGAATAGATTTTCCAGATAAGAGGTTACTAGAGTCAGAGGGAGACGCAGTGTTTTTCCTTGCAAGAGCAGTTCTTCAGCTGGGACGCAACTATTTTGCAACAGTTTGCTAGTGCAAAATAACATCGGGAGGAAGGAAGAATGCACACTGAAGGAATTCTTTCCTCAGGGGACTTCTAGACAAGAAGTTCGAATTTTCCTAGCAGAGCAGCAGTAGCTGTGAGCAAATTTGACCACTCCAGTTGGGAGTGCGAAACGCCGATTAGTAGTTGCGCAGAAGAGGAATTCAACATTTTTGCAGAGATGGCATCAGCAGGGCTGAGAGATTAGGATCGGTTGCACGAAGCCTCCAACTACGTGATCTGGAAGGCAAGAATTTCCTGTGTTCTGGATGAGTACGATCTCAAAGCTTTATATCAATGGAGTGGTAGCTGTATCTGCAGATGTAGATCTGCTTAAGGCCTACAAGAAGGAGATGGCAAAGGCAAAGACGCTGATTCTCGATGGGGTTCGAGATCACGTGGTATCTCACATAGCTAGCAAAGATATTGCCCGACAGATATAGGAAGCACTTGCTACGCTATACGAGGGATCTTCCGAGCAGTGGAAGATGTATCTTGAGGAGAAGCTGAGATGCACGAGGATGCAAAAATGGGAGTGCATAGACCCATTCCTTACTAAGCTTCATGATATCCCAGATCAACTATCTGTAGTAGGGACAATGCCTCAGCCTACTAAGTTGGTGCAATTTGCTCTAAACAACGTTTTCGAAGAGTGGCAAGTCTTCGTCCAAAGTATTCTGGGCAGAGAAAAGTTGCCAGACTGGGATTTTATGTGGGCTGATCTGCAGCAGGAAGAGGCGAGGCGAGATTTGGTGAAGACCACCATCACTGACAATAGTAGCACCAGTGGGACGAAGCAAGTAAAGGAAGAGGAGGATGTGGCCCTTGGATCAAAGGGGCAACAAGAGCAGCGTAGGAGGAAGAGGGACATTTCCAAGGTGAAATGCTTCAGATGTGGTGAGCTTGGCCACTATAACACTCAATGTCCTCTCCGAAAGAAGGACAAGGAGGAGAAGCAAGATCAACAAGCTGCATTTGTGAAGATTGACAGGCTGTCCTCAAGATTGGAGGAAGAGTTTGCCATGATCATCGAGATACCTCCAGGAGTGAGGTGGGGTGATTTGGTTTTGTAACCCCAGAGAGCTACAAGTTGGGAAGGATTCTTGAGGAGGTCCACCTCATGAATCAATACCTTGCTACGAGAGCCCATAACATGCAGTAACAAGATGGACTAGTGGTAGTTGATGCAGTCAAGTGCCAGAGTCACAGATGCAGTAGCTAGTAGTAGGTTAGATACTAGGCAGCGCATTATAGAGTTGGTAGCAGTGTAGAGTCAGCAGTAGCACAAAGGCTTCAGTGACAGTGCAAAGTCTAGCAGTAGTCACGACTGAAGTGACAAATGCATCATATTGATCACAGTTGATTCAGTATTTTGGATGCTTTTTAGTTGCAGTTGCAACAGTAGCAAATGGAGAGGGAGTTGCACTGTAGATGTAGTGTTGGCAGTAGTTCAACAACAACATAGATGCAACATATATCAGAGCTGCGCAGTAGTTGGTGGGCAACAACAGTCAGACATCAACAGCGTGACAGGCGCTAATGCAGAGATAGGGTGTTGCTTCGGTGGATTGCAACACTAGAACACATTCCTCGCTAAGAGGGAGTGCTAGTTTTTGTACCATCGAATGTGTTCTAGCCACGAAATATGGTGGAGAGGCTAGAATACATGTATTCTCCAAAACCCAGAAATCGATTTTGGATATTCCACCCAGAAACAACTTAATTAAAATAATTAATCTTTTTTTTAATGGTTCCTAAGTCTAAACTTAGGAAAATTGATTAATTAAAGGGTATTAATTAAGTCATGGTGAGAATCTTCTAGAAGAAGACATGGATCGAGTTCTAGTTAATCTTAGCCATCGATTATGTTTTAATCTTGGTCGTTGATGTGTCAACGAGAGATTATAAGAATAAATTCGATGGGGGTTGGAGAACACACTTGGAACCACCAGATATTCAATGTTGTAGGGAAATCGATTTCTAGAGTAGTAACTGTGTGTTGTCGGAAGTGATTAAGTGAAATCGAAGCAATGAGAGAGGGGCAGGGATAGTAAGACTGGAAGGAAGTTTCTCCAATCCGGTGAGTGCATAGCAGAGAGGCAGTGAGTGCCATAGAGAGGTAGCGCAAAGCTTTAGAGGGAGATCTGTATTTTGCTGAGGAGAAGCCAAAATTTAGTGCCAGAAGCCGGAGTGGGAGCCCGACGGCCAGGATGATCAATTTTCCAGGGAGTAGCTAATGAGTTAGCGAGAGAGACGCTGGTCTGAGCTGGGTGACACAGATCTGTGTAGGCTGATGCAGAGGCAGCAAGGGGCAACTCATCTTGAGGCAAGGTCAGTGTCGGATCACTGATGGGAGTGAGATTTTTCTCACTAGATCTCGTGTCAGTTATTTCTCTGTACGGAAAGATAGATTTGAGCTTCCATAGATTCATTCTCAGATTTACTACTGTATAATAATAAAACCTTCAGCTGCTGCATCGATTTTCCCAAGTTGGGTTTTTCTGGGGACGTCCAAAAATAATGGTGTATTATTGTGTGTGTGCATCTATTCTTCCAGTGCTTTTATTTCTTCCGTAGTATTTATTTTGTGAAGGCTGCAGTGTATTAGTTTCGATATTTGCTGTGGAATGCAATGAATAATTTGTTTAGTTAATTTAACAAATAGAAGAATCTTAATCAGTTGCTGCAGTAGGATTTGGGGTTTTCGAATTTTCACACCATTGACAAAAGTCAGTCCACATAATCAAGACTTGATCTGAAGTGATCAAGTTGAAGAAACATCATTCATCCTAGACATAGGAAGTAAGGTAGTAGACGATGCGCCCATCGGTAGTGCTATGGTTCCTATCCACTTTTCCCAACTCATTGGCTAGATGAGAGGTACTTCCCATGTGTTCCAGACTACATAGGTAGGATGATGCAAGAACATCGATAGGGAAAGAGGATATCACATTCTGCTCACAAAGGAGAAACCACATCCTACAAACACGTCATAAGCACATGTAGGGAAAGGATGAACCACATCCTACAAACACATATCACAATCATCGTAGGGAAAGGACAAAACCACATCCTACGCGCATGCTAATCACCGAGTGATCCAGGTCCGAGTGTGAAGAAGGACCCTTCCAAGACCTTTACTTTTGTGATATGTTAAATTGCATTTTAAAAGAACATTAATGAATACATCTGCATGCGGAAAAGAAGAGGAACATAACAATCATCAGCACATGAAAACATAAGCCGTTGATAACAGAGTTCATCCAAGAGGGACTACGTCTCCGAGCCCCGATGTTAAGATGGTGTAGGCCGTTGCATTAAGTGCTGTCAATAATGGTGATGTACACAAGAGATGATGTTGCGATCATACAAGGAAAAATTCCCTCACGCAGGAGTGGCTCTAAGAGATGTTCCACAATTAGAACTCTCAATGAAAAGACTCCTATCAGTACGACACAAAAACATGCATGATGAACATCCCGCCAACATGGCATAAAAGGCAATTTCAAAACAAAACATGCATGACGACAACAAGAGTATCCGAACAACATACAACAAGGGATCTCAAAGCATAACATGGAGAGTTATGACAACAAGTACATCATATAGAAGATTCCGCATCAAAACAAGCAAGGAATCATGACAACATATCATAAATAAGATCCTATCTCAATATCAATCAAGGATCCATGCAGCATAATGTATAAAGAAGAAATACATGAAAAAATCATATACTTCACACCACGGGCCATTTGAAGAAGTGGATGTTCATATCTTTAGTGAAAATCATCCATGGTGAATACATTGTTCACATTGTCGATGTGTAGGCAGGGGTCATTACCAATCTGGACTTTGACTCCCCTTGCATCGATCGTTTTCTGGCTTATCACAATCTGGGCATCTGAATAGGTGCTGTCAAAGCACTGAAGCTCGCGGAACCATTGATCTGAAAGTATCGATCGCAAGAAGAAGACTGCTCTGGTCTCTCTGCAACGTAGCTCTCTGGCTAGCTGGTTCTGTAGCGCCTCTGGCTATGCCACTAAAGCTCTGCGGCTCTGCCTGGCCTTTTGGTCCTTTGGCCCACCTTCTCGAGCTGCCATCGATCACGCTTTGTGGCGCTCTGGCTGTCAAGCGCTTTGAGTAACTCGCGGGCATTGTCTAAACATCTCTGTCTTAGTCTGGCCCTCTCGTTTTGCGGCTCTCCGTCGGTCACAGCCTCCTCATTGGGATGATTTTGGCATTCAGGTTCTTTGTCCTCTCTAGCACAGGCTCTCGGGCACTATCTGGCACACAGGCTCTCGGGCACTCTTTGGCACGCATACTCTCGGGCTCTCGGGCACTCTGTGGCATGCAGGCTCTCGGGCTCTCTCCCCCTCTCTTTGCACCCATAGTGTTTTATAACACGTTTGGGACAAGGCCGCTTAAAAATTGGAGGTCTATTGTTTAGGAATAGACGCTGTTTGAACGAAAGGTTCGGCCGGCGCAACAAAACCACAAAAATGCCTTTTTAATGTTAAAACAAACAAATACATGCGGAAACACAAAATACACAGAAAACATTGAAAAATCCGTGAATAGCTATAAAGTTGGACTTCAAAATATATTAAATCGGGTCCATAAACCCGTCGGGTCCGTGCTATATCGCAATCATATATCGCTGATGTCAATGGCCCTGTATATTGCGGGATTGCTGATCCGCCGATCGCCGATACGCTGATCCGCCAATTGCCGATACGCCGATTAGATTTGAACCGTTGCTCTGTTCCTTGATCGGATAGTCCAGATTGCATCGTGTCGCTGGTCGTTATCGCATATCGTATTGCTGCGGCCCGGGGTTCTTCGCCGATCGTCGATGCCGATCTGATCACTCCTCCGATCCGTCGATATCGCAATCGCAAGTCAGTGCTGCCCGGGTCCCGATATCGCGCCCCTGTCTTCCTCCGACCCGATATATCGGAGATCGCCGATCGGGGGTTCTAAAGGCTCGATATCGCACGTCACATGCCCCCGACTCCGATTAATCGGAGATTGCTGATCGGGGGTTCTAAAGTCCCGGCCTTAAGTCTGCCCTTTGGACTCCTTCCAATGTGCTTTGCCATATAAGGCTTTAAACCCATTTTTATGAGAAAAAGCCTCCTTTTTTCAAAGGAACCAAGGCAATTCTTTTCGAAATAATTTCATCATCTTGACTCGGATTGAAGTGTTGTTCGCACCTCCACGATCAGGACGACGAGATCTACGCTCTGGTCCTGGTTTGAAGTCATTCTGAGCACTTTGATTTTTTGAGCGTTTATAAATCCTCTTTGTCTTGTGTGTCTTTCTGGAGCTACCTGGATCAATCCTCCCCACTGAGGAGCTTTTGGTCCTCCAAAAGCATGAAAAATAATCTGCACTCTCTCTGTACCCTGTCTGCATCACGAGTGTCTTGAAAAGGTCTCGCTTCCATCTCCTTCACCTTTGTTCTTCGGAGCCTTAAGCGACGCTCTGACACCTGCTACTTTTGCAACCTGTAGTACATTATTTGCAAATTACATGCTTGAATGACATGACCAACTAAGACCCAAACGTCCGACACTTGCCACAAGTTTATAACATATACTCGGTGGTCAAGTTTACAACAAAATGGACGTAATATCACAATTATGAAAACAAGGTCAACCTATCATGGTTGCTTCAAAAAGTGATGGAAAACTTGTCATCACTGCAACACATGACTTACATACATAAGGCCAAACACTATTGTGTCAACAAGTGATGGAAACATAACATCACTTTCAGAGTGTAAAATACGACTCAAAACATTACTAGACATCATTGTTGCTGACCAAGTGATGGAAACACATCATCACGTTTACATTTTAAAATGCAACAAGTGATTTACAAAAGAATGACCATGAAACGACAACATGTCTAGAAACCATTTCTCACTTATCAACGTGAATGGGTCGCCTCCTTGTGGCGATTTTGCTTGTCGAACAATTGCTTTACATGGTTCACACACCGACGCTTTGTCTTTAAGGTGCTGTTCTGGATGGAGCCTCCAACAAGTGGCTCTTTGATGGCCATTTCTGTCGCAATGACTGCGGTAGGTTTTCTTCCTCCATATCTGCTTAACCTGTTTCTTTTCATGCTGTTGAGAGGGTCTTTCACGCCTCATGAGCGCTACCATTCTTTTCCAACACTTAGAAAAGGTATGGCTAGGTAAACCACAAAAGGTACATGTTTTTCGATGCTTGGATCTTCGTTCATTATAAAAAACATGATCATAATCAAAATGAACATTTGAAGATCGAAAATGGTTATAACTTCCCTTGCTGTTTTTGATGTCAGTATGGTGATGAGAGCTTGCCTCAGCTCTCTCCCTGCAATGGAAACTGCCATGGGATGATGGGGATGTTTTCCCATCATTCTCTTTCCTCGACGATGTCTCAGACGAATCTAACACCTTTGAGCACTCTCCTTTAGTGTCTCTTGAGCCTACAAATGGATGTTCGTGCACAACCTCCAAAGGTGGAGTTATGCCCTGGTTATTAACACCAATTTCTTCTTTCTCCTCGTGCCTCACCCTTGTAAGGAGTCTCACAGACAAATACACGCGGAAACACAAAATACACAGAAAACATTGAAAAATCCGAGAATAGCTATAAAGCCGGACTTCAAAATATATTAAATCGGTCCATAAACCCATCAGGTCCATGCTATATCGCAATCGCATATAGCTGATGTCAATGGCCCTGTATATCGAGGGATCGCCGATACGCCGATCTGCCGATTAGATCTGGACCATTGATCTGTTCCTTGATCGGACGGTCTAGATTGCATCGTGTCGCTAATCGCTACGGCCTAGGGTTCTTCGCCGATCGCCGATGTGGATTTGAACCCTCCTTCGATCGCCGATATCACAATCGCAAGTCGGCGCTGCTCGGGTCTCGATATCGTGCGCCTGTCTTCCTCCGATCCGATATATCGCGTGCCTGTCTTTCTCCGACCCAATATATCAGAGATCGCCGATCGGGGGTTCTAAATGCCCGATATCGCACATCACATGCCGCCGACTCCGATTAATTGGAGATCGCTGATCGGGGGTTCTAAAGTCCCAGCGTTAAGTTCGCCCTTTGGACTCCTTCCGATGCAATTTGCCTTATAAGGCTTTAAACCCATTTTTATGAGCAAAGCCTCCTTTTTTCAAAGGAACCAAGGCAACTCTTTTCGCGATAACTTCATCATCTGGACTCAGATTGAAGTGTCGTTCGCACCTCCATGATCAGGACAACGAGATCTACGCTCTGGTCCTGGTTCGAAGTCATTCTGAGCACTTTGATTTTTTGAGAATTCATAAATCCTCTTTGTCCTATGTGTCTTTCTGGAGCCACTTGGATCACCGAGAGTAGGGAAAGGATGAACCACTTCCTACATGCATGCTAACGTATCAATCATAGGAAGGATTCTACTTGTGGGGAAAGGATGAACCGCATCCCACCGACATGTCAACCATCGATCAAAGGGAATGAGCATCCTACATGTGGGGAAAGGATGTACCATGTCCCACCGACATGTCAATAGATGCCTATATGCATCTCTCATTGGGGTACCCGCATGAGAAGGTGAACCACTCATCCTGCTCATATACCATAGGAGAAGGTGAACCACTCATCTTATGCATGTCATCAATAGTAGGGGAAGGTGAACCACTCACCCTACACAAATGTGTCATCAATCGTAGGGGAAGGTGAACCACTCACCCTACACACATGTCATCCGTCATAGGGGAAGGTGAACCACTCACCCTGTACACTGCGCACCTATAGGGGAAGGTGAACCACTCACCCTATGGTTGCTCATAGCTCAAGAGGTACCCCAAGTCCCCAGGGGCTCCCAGAGCTCAAGGCTCAATCTTAACGAAAGATCCCTTCATATAGGGAATAGTGCCAAGCTGTTTTCTGAAAATCAAGACTAGATCAACAGCATATAGATGTATTCACAGCAGAGATCATAGCAGCACTTAGCAATCGTCTGCTTTGATCTTATTCTCAAACCTAAACTTGTCTTTCCAGAGTGAAAAGTGTCCATCAAGCAACCTGGTCATCATGAGATCTATCCACTTAAACACGACATCAGGAATGTCTTTTGCTGTACCATATAAAGTGGTATTTGGTGTCAACATGTGAAACACTGGATTCTCAGAATCCTATTCTGCAATATACAACAATGGTGAATACCAGCATGAGCACAAATAGCTGTTAAAAGAGATTCCATAGATGGCTTCATAACAAGTCATATTGCAGTTTTATACATTCTGCTTTAATGAAACTTTCAGAGCAACTGACTTCAATCTTTGATTTAAGAAATAATGGTGGTCCTCAAGAGATACAGAACATAGATGTGCTTGGACCAGCAACTCAGTTATATACTCAGGTCTATATTATTTGACTGAATAGGTCTGCTAACATTATATCAGATTCTGATGAATATTGACGACACAGCAGATTCAACAATAGGTAAAACCCTAGCAATACAATTCAAATCGAGGTTCAATATGTTGGAATAAGGTACTGTAATCCTGTCAAACTGAAGCCCATACATCATCAAGATGTATCCTGACTGTCATACATAATCATAACGGATTCTGACTTCCCAGGATAAAATATCCCCATCAAATAAAATGCTTTAATATTGGATGCTCTGCTTAATCTATCAATCAAGTCCTTGAACAAGTCGCCCTTTCGGCCACATGCATCAGCCGTACAGAATTTTGACAAATCCTGTTCAAGGTCAAACCCTAGGAAGTGCCAAGTATCTCGGTTCTCAACTTGTTGTGCATTATACTATCCTGCAGTCATCGTTAGTAGTACTGGTTCTTGTACAGTGATACATCTCAATGTCACGCCTCAGTAAAACACCTTTATTTCAATGAATTGTCAATAGAATATCTGGAGATGTAATTAATGTGATCTTTCGAGATATTGCAATCAGAGACAGTGACTTGATATTCCAACCTTCAGAAGGGATATAGCAAGTAAGCTACTGATAATTATGTATGACCAATTGAACAAGGTAACCATCACATTGTTAAAAAAAAAACTGTTGTCAAACTTTTCTTAGCTTATATTCTTCACCCCAGAGATATTTCAACTAATAAGAAAAGTTGTTATAACTTATAACACCTCTGTCGTTTATCTCCATTCTCAGAATGGTGCCATTTAATCATATATCGGCAGCTGCAGGGTTTACTCTGCTAGAGACTCAACCTTGTCAACAATACTTTGGTTCAAGGTGCTGGACAACTTACAACCCAGGTGTATGAGATATATCACTGCTACAGATTTTAAGTCACTGTGATAGGGTCGTATTACAGGAGATAGCTGTCGCTGGCTAGAGTATAGCTGATTCATGAGTCTGCCATATAGGTCTGTAAAAACTAAGATCATAAGGAACCCAAATCAGAAAGTCATATGAGATCATGTAGATGTGAAAATCTAGACAATTATGATCTGAGATCGGAGCTCACAATAATAACAGGTCTGAACTTGTTTAGCTCTAAGTCACTGATATCTGAGATATGTTATACCATGAGGTTACAACAATACATATTGGACAAAGTGATATATCTCATATAACATGGTCGATATAGGTCACTGGGATGAAGACCATATAACTTGAGGTACAGAACATTGCCATTCATTTTAGATAAGACATACCTTTAATTTGTACCATAAAGAGTGTGAGTCTCCAGGACAGCAAAAGGATCGAATCATGGAGATTGTGTAGACATAATGAGTGAATGTCACGCCATTAGAGTGACCCGTGATGATAATAGTATCATGTTACCGTGGACTGGAGGATAATAAGGCATTAAAGAAATATAGCATTGACTGAAGCTAGATATCTATAGACAGAGATGCAATACCCATAATCATACTCAGATTCATGCTGCGGGAAAAAGGTCTAGATATATCGATGCTGTAGTGTCAAGAGCGGAACATGAACGTGTATATATATATATATATATATGTTGAGCATCAATTTTCCTGCAGGGGTGAGCGATATCATGTGGCATATCATAGAACCCTAAGACAGATTGAAAATGAACTGCAGCGTGAAGCGATACTGAAGTCAATGTCCTGTAGCCAGATTGAGAGGCTAATTTGACCGGGAGCAAGAGTTTTTCCGAAAGTTCAAAGTTCAAAGTCTACAGAGTGTGTAGATACCAAGTGGGCCAGTTTAAATGCATGTCATAGAAACAATGCAAGACAAGGATCTTAGTGGGGCCGAAATACTTTGTAATGTTGTGCCAAGACTATTTGATGAAGTCATAACTATTATGGAACATGAACTTCGAGAAAATATATTTATGGTGAGGAGATGAAGCATTATACCAGAATCACTGTATATATGATGCTGAGATCGCCCATATATAATAGAGCCGAATTATACTTGCCGAGATGAAGCCTTATAGAGACCATAATTCTATAACACAGATATCCGAGACAGAGAATGGTCCTGAAAGTAGTCCATGCATGTTTGGATCGCGCTGAGTTTTGCTAGGAGTTGCAAAATCGAGCCATCATCTTAGAGCGAGATGTGCCTCAAGGCCTCTTTAAATCAAACCTTTTTCTTCTAGGGAATGCGTTCTCTGATGCAGATGCGAGATCTCATCCAATGTGCGACCCATATCTGAGAGCAAGAGTATGGTCATAAGAATGAGAGATTCCTAAAGCGAGAGACTTGTAGCGAATAGCAAGTAGTATATATCTGGAACAGATTGATGAAGATCTCAGGAAATGCGAAGTCACAGAGAGAGGTCCAAGTCATCGTGCCACAGAGCAAGATCGTATTTTTGTGATGATCTTTTACGGAAATCCCATCTGATCTGCGAACCACAGAACCGTTACCACAGGCCATAGAAGAGCCGTAGAATGAATTATATGCATCGTCCTGAAGTGAGAGGGTAATGTTGAGTGAGAGTACTGAAGTGTCCTAGTCTCGAATCATAAAGTACGAGCTCCAGGAGGAATGCCACAAAATTGCTCCAGATGCAAACGACCTTAGGGGAATACGAGCCAAAACAAAACCACAGAGCTTGATCTTTTTCGTAGTGATCCCCACTTTTCTTTGGAAGGGCCAAGAGGAAGAAGGCCACACAAAATGTCAATAAACCCCTTTTGAGATTGCCCTTTTACTCTTTCTTGAGCTTGACTTCTCCAGAGCTCTGATACCATGTTAAAAAATGAGATAACATGTTCTTTGCTTAGGACGGCTACTTCAATATTCCATATAAACCCATTCATTAATCCATTAGCAAACTCAAGAATTATTATCATATTGACAGTAACCGGTTATTGAAGAAAGAACATATACAACAAATGCAGAAGAGAAGTCAAGATAAGAGGACACAATGATATAGCTCAAGCCAGGGAGAAACCCCAAGATGGGGAATACCCTTGATCAATTCTTCTTATTATGAATATCAAATGTTCAGCAGAGGGAGAATACAATATATAAAAATCAAAATGACTTGTCAATGAGAAGATCCCTAGTCACTGTCCTTAGATACATTGCTGTTCCAAAAAGGCAGTTCTGAAAAGGGCAAATGCTGATGGTGGAGCTTGTGCCATCTGATGTTCTGGTGAGAGTTTGATAGCAAACTGTTACAGCCCCTTTTCATAGCTCCTGGATTCCTTTCTTGACTGTGGCCTTCCTTACACAGGCTGATTTATACACATACGAGCATCCTCAAGAGCTGGTGCAAGAATGATCACTGGTTAGGGCTGATGGCAAACTTCCCACACCTCTTTCTGAGCAGCGGCCTCTCTCCAAACATATCTGTCCTAATTTGCAGCTGACTGAGCCACAAAATGAATGACACAGTTTCTCGTCCAAGAGGTCAAAGCCTCCTGCCAGACTTGCAGCTCTATGTCCAAGGATGTCAAGGCCTGCGGTTTGCTTGGTGCACACAGCTAGGGCTGCAGCCTGTTGTAGGAGAGATAGAAACTTGATCATAATGAGCCCAGACATCATACAAACTCCCTCTTCTGTGCAGCTTCTCCTCTGCTGCAATTCGGCCCTAATGGAGACACAAAACTACCCACAAAACAGACACAAACAAATTCGTCCGCTTCTTCTCAAGCTCGGCTAGCTCAGAGTCAAATTTCATATGAGATGAATGCTCTTGGATATCAAATGAGATTGCAGGGCACTTCCTTTTATAGGAGATGGAGAGGGGTTTAACTTGGTTAGTTAACCCCAGGCCGACCTTGATGAGTTACCCATGGATGTTTTGTAAATTCAAAAACACATTTCTCCTTATCCAAATTTGATGATCTATGAGTCGATTTTGGTCCTCTCGAAAAGAGGAATTTAATGCAATCATTATCTCCATCAAATGCGCTGACTCAAGGTGGAATTTGGCCCTAGTTGCCAATTTTAACAAACCACTTAAACAAAATTGTGAACTTTGCAATAAAAAATTGATCTTGGTGTGCATGAGGGGCTGAAGGTCACATATCTAAGGTTGCTTGCCATTTAGTGTATGCAAATAAGTAAATCTATAAGCAGTGAGCTTGCATTGGAGGTTGCGACTCGCAACCCATGTAACACAACTTTATCTACCAAAAAAATCATATGTGGTGCATCTAATTCATCATCATCTTGTTTGATCTCTTCAAGTTTGACTTCTCTTTGGATAAGATTAATCAGAGTATGGGCTTTCACTGACATCTGTGTAGTTCAAACACTCAACTCCCCAGTGGGCATGGGAAAGGACCTGGTGGAGTATGAACAACGCCCCTCTCACTAAAGGAAAAGATGGCCTTTTACAGATGGTGCACTGTAGAGATTCCTAGCCTACCTTGGTCTTAGTCAGTACTTATATTTGCTAAGTTAAGGATGTCGATTGTGTCTGGAACTGAGCTGGTTTTGGTGTAAAGCTAAATGCAATTGTGGGAGTGTGACCATGGTATGCTGTGATTAATTCAATTGAAAACGATGATCAAATCTTGAAATCTAGGATAGGAGTCTTACCACCAGTTTCCACTAGGGAGTGGACAAGAAAACCTTGGTATTCTAGTGAAGTTCAGTGGAGAATACCTCGCCGCCAACCAATTTGATTTTTCCATTGGCCCATGTGATCAGATCCCTCAAATTGGAGTTCCAATAAGAGACTTAGAATCTTCTCCATACGTATGCCTTCTCTTTCATAATGTATCTTGCCATACACCACATGCAGCAAGAGCTAATTGCACTCGAGGAACAGGGCTTTGCTTCCCAGCAATGGCACCAAAAATGTTATCACTGTGAATGGTTCCTTGAGGAAATCAGTCCCAAGGGGGTCTGAGAACATCTAGATTTGCTGTCCCTCTTGTCGATAACAAATTTCTCTCTTTGGAGATGGTGCTAATCCCAGCGTGGCATCTCTAGTCAAATTCTTCAAATCTGCAAAAAGCTATATCGAATCAACTCTTCAAAACTGTCAAAAAGGTTTATCAATTATGCGTCAGTGACCAGTGCAAACACAAAGTGGGGGATGGATAAAATTGAATAGCCAAAGAGCCAGAAGGAAATTCGAAATTTGATCTTGCTAATTGAAAGATCCCAACTCTGGTCTCTGTATGATTAAAGCATAGAAAACATTATGCTTTGAATGAATTCTTAATGATCAAACATCTACATAAACAGGGTAAACTTTCTTCCATTAATCAGAGATGCCAAAGCATATATTTTTGATACAGTTTCAAATCAAGTTTTCCCTAAGGAAACAGAGGGGACTTAGTTGAAGTTTCTCAGCTCCAGACAGATCCAGACTAGGGCAACTCCTGCCTGTCAGACTACATACCAGTGCCCAAGGAGCAGCCAGGGATCCATCCGGAGTTTCTTTCTTTGGACCTTGGGTGCTAGGAGTATCCCTGGCTCATACATTCCCCCCAGGATCATACTGACGGACCCCCTGCTTGCTCCGGAGGACTCTGACAGGAAGCCACTGCCCAGGTCATTCTCATTGCCCTCGGCCATCAGACTCAGGTGACCTTGATGCCATTGGCTTTGTTGTTAGATCTCTCTCTGTTACTCTCTCTATCTGGACTGGCCCTTGAGTTGTCCACTTTTCCACTCCTGGACAAACTCACTTAGTATTTTATATCACTGTACCCATGCCATGGTTTTATACATGTGTTCTGAGGCTGCATCAATATAGGTTTCTTTCTTTATATTATTTTCAGCATTTTCCAGGAGATGCACTTGCGCTCCCACATTGTGCTCTTACTGGCTGTATTATTCAGTCTCATTGACCTACTTTTGTGGTCATCTGTTGGATATTAATAAAATTATCTTATGATATCTACTCAAGACTTTGCTGACCTATGAGGATGCTTAACAATGGCCTTAGGCTCAGAAATTCAATGCAGAAAGAAGATAAGAGAAAGCTTGAGGAAGATGTAGGACATTGAGCACTAATAGATTGAACTGCTTACTTGTTCTTCTTTCTATCCAAAGTTTGTTTTGCTCCAAATATGATATTCTTTTAAAAAAATAGATGACTTATTTTTTCCAAAATATCAGCATCTAAGAAAATCAATGCTTTGCTTTTCTAACCATTTAAATCTTCATTCAATAATAGTGGCAATATTTTTTCTTCAAAATATCCAAAATGCTTTTCTGAAAATGGGAAGCTTGCTTTAGAAAAGGAGCAAAAACACCCTCTCCAAAATTAGCAGCATGTTTTTTTAAATATAGCACCCTCCATATGTAGCACCATTCTAGTGCAAAATAGCACACAATAAACATTAAAAAGCTCTCAGATTGGTGTTCCTTCTTAGCTAAGAATAGCAAAAGATACCCATGAAAATAGTTGTCATGTGAGTTGTCCTTTCTTAGTGAAGAATAGCAGAAGATACTATTCGAAATAGTTCTCACATAAGTGCTTCCTCCTGCTGGTTAAACTTAACATGAAATTAGATGAAAATCAACCTGCCATTGAGAGAAAACTTCTCCTAAATAGTGCCCTTATTCTGGTTTGTTTGTTTTACTCTATTTTGAATATCATGTTTTTGCATTCAGGAAAAAGTATTTCCTTTATGTTTCTTGATTGATTGGTCTATAATGTTCATTTCTCTTTCTGATTTGCTTATGTAAATAGAGTTACATTTCACGATTTTAAGGTGATCGCTTTCTGTGTTTTCACAGGTTATAGAGTTAGGAAATTAAATAGTCCATGGATTAGAAAGTCAGTGCACCAGTACGAATATCATATCTGGCTGGTAGAGTCCAGACCTCTCTTTGAATACGAAAAGCTACTATAGTGCCTCTTTTACTAAAATGTCAACAATATGGTGGACTGGTGGGATGCAAGGGAAGTAATATTCCATATATTAAATTTGATAGGCTCCCTTTGTGGTAACCCTACTTTTGAAGCTACAATATTCGATCGTTTATTAAGGTGATGAAATTTAGTTGTACTTATTTGATGGTTATTATGGTCTCTGACTGGTGGTCTAGTTTGCCGATACAATTATGTCTTTCAAGGACACAGGGATCTAAAGTGTACTAGAAAGGAAACACCCTGGACTTGACCCAGGGTTTAATTTCTCAGTCAATGCAGAGTAAGGTTCCATGGGCAGAGGTGTGAATGCTGGAGTGGTTATTGACAAGGAACCTTCTCCACGCCGTGCAGCCATTGAAAAAGCCCAAGCTGAGCTCAGGTACCAATCATTTCATTCCTGCACTATTCTTAGAACTTAGAATGTTTTGGTAAGAATTTGGTGATCTTTTTTCTAATCTGGGGGAGTTATTAACTCAGGCAGGAAGTTGCTGTCCGTGAAGATCGGAGAAGGGAGCTGGAATTTCTGGAGAAGGTAATAAAGAGAAGTATTTAATAGTGTTGCCTCTACAATGCATCCACAGGTACCAAAATCATTTCAATAATTATGACATTCGTTGATTCTACAATGGATTATTTTTATTTACCCATGCAGGGTGGCAATCCCTTAGATTTTACACTTGGTGACACTTCTGCTATTGGTATTCATTTTCTCTTACCAACGGATCCACTGGCTGAGCAGATTTTTACAAGGTTTAAATCCATGATTACAATCATAGTTTTTTTTATTTTTTTCATGTGTTATTCTTTTGTACAGTTATTTGAATGCTCTTTACTAGTTATTATAGGAGATCTTTCTCTCCAAAGTTCCAAACATGTGTTGATGATCCCAAAGGTTGAGAATCTGTTTAATGATGCCTTGACAGTGAAGCTAAAGGCAGGATTGGTACGACTGCCTTGCCAAATGGAAAATCTGGAGATGATTGTGGAAGGATTGGGTCTTTTTTGGGCAGGGGATCAAACTCAGGAGGTAGTCTGCTACTCGTGGCTGGGGATACTGAAACTTTGGGGAGTGAATGCAGTCAAATGGGACAGGCACCGCAGGTGGATGGAAATCAGGTTGATCCTCATAGAATATCAGAGGACTCCAATGTTGTTCGGATAGGAATGAAAAATCAAGCTTATGCGAGAAGAAACAGGTCAAGATCAACACATTTCAATGCACAACCCTCTTTAAGAGAGACAGATAAATTTGGAACTGTGGATGGATCTTCAACTGTTTCTACAGGTATGAAGGGGCTGGTAGATGTGAAAGAGGCAGAGTCAGATACTCTTGCTGATAGGAATCGCAATATTTCATTGATAACCATTGCAAAAGCCATATCCCTTTATAGAACTGGAATGCCAAAAGCATCTTCATGCAAAGAACATTTGGCATCTGATTCTGTCGAGTTGCACAGGCAGGTTGGTTTTCAAGATTTGGGGAAGACCAATGCTGAAGAAAACTGCTTTGTCATCAAGGATGATGTAAAATATGAGCAAACTCAAAAAAAAGAATGTCATGCAGAGGACCCTGTTGTGACTCCAAGGATTTTAGAAGCAGCAGTGGGAACTGGGAATGTGGACAATCAAGCTCTGGGCCTGGTTGATGGTAGTGTGGCTACAGATAAATCTAAAGGGACCACAGAAAAGGAAGATGACCTTGATCTGAATGATGGGTATTCTGGTGGCAGAAATGAAGGTGAGAAATCGTCACTGTTTGACACCAAAGGCAGTAACCCAAGTTCTAACAATACAAGAGATTCTGTTGGCAATTTAATTGTTTCAAATGCTAATTCGGCTGATGTGAAGGGCAGACATGGCATGGATGAAAGTTTTAACATTATGAGGAAATCACTCTCTGACCAAACTCCAGGAAGCACAAAATTGGATGGTAAGAAAGAAATAACACCGACGAGCAGTGCTCATTTGAATGGTTGCAGGAGGGCAGATTCAATTCCCAAAGACAAGAGCTTGGGGGCCACCGATGTCAAGGTCAAGATTGAACACGTTTTTCCTGGAAAAGGAGTGGCTATGCAATCTGAAGGAGAAATGATTACTAGTGCCCATGATGCAAGAGTAAAGGATGTGTCAGCTTCAACTCAGGAACAAATGATTGACAGTCAATCAGGTGGAATTAATAGTGCACAGAAGGGAGCTTCACTCTCGGCGGTTAGACATTTCAACTCATTTGGTGCTCCAAGTAGTAAAACTTCAGGAGTTAGTATTCCTTTGGAGAAAGATACAGTTGTTGTTGAGGCTGAAAAACATAGGGCAGATCTGTCAGCAGCTGCAAAGAAGGCTCATGAGGATATCATTCTGGAAGAGGCTGAAGCAAAGAAGGTGGGTATGGAGGCATATGAAGAAGTTGTTCAACTTCACATCTTAACTATTTCATCTTCGTGGGGCAAGTATTGCCATTATAACTTGATTGTCTGTCTATCAGTTATTATGATTAAGCTGTACTTTGTTGACAACATGCAGGCTGTACTGAAGCGATATGCAGAGTTGGCTAGGAGGCGGCCTTTTCTGGAGCCACCACGGAGGAAATCACATTGGGATTTTGTCCTTGAGGAAATGGCTTGGATGGCAAATGATTTCATGCAGGTATGTATTTTGTAATATACCTTTTATGTATCCTGTATTTGCTTGTATCTCATTTATCTTCAGCCTTTTTTTGCTTCTATTGGCAATTAGCTAATGGTAAAGCTTGTAAATAGTTTCTATCAAACTGTCATCTCAATTTGATTTCTTTCGGATACTTGAACAGGAGCGGTTATGGAAGATGACAGCTGCTGCACAGTTATGCCGTTGGGTAGCTGAGGAGAGAGGACAGCCAGATTTTCAGGTAAAGGAGCTGCAGCAAAAGCAAAAAAGGGTTTCCCACATGTTATCGATAGCTGTCATGAAGTTTTGGCAGTCTGTAGAAGAGCTTATTTGCGGGGATAAGTATGTAGCCGATTTACAGCCAGAGAGTAGCATACCATCCAGAGCAGAGAAGAACCAAAGTGACAGTGAAGCGGTTCCGATGGAGATTGATCAATCCATAATCATAGAGGTGTTTAACACTTTAAAGTTTAATATTTAGTATAAGGAATTTCTCTTTATTGCTTCTTTGGTATTAACATTTCATTACATTGCATAAAACATACTAGCGTGTGTCACTGGCAACCAAATATGGTTCAGAGAAACATCATACTAAGTACGTGGAAAACTTGTCATCAATACTTGTTGCTTCAGACACAGAATTATGCTTGGGATTTTGAATGACAGTCTAGCTCCTTTATCCTTAATTTTACTGGAAGATTGGCACTGTTGATTGGGAGTTGTTGAAATAGAAGCCATTTGTCATAATTGACCAAATGTATAGCATTTTAGAGGATTTAAGTGTCAAAACCACTGACCAATGTCATATTCAAGTTTATCATTTATTTATTATAAAATCTGATTTTGCATACCAATAAAAACTGTTATCTAAATGTCACCAGATGATAGCTAGAGAATAGTGACCTGGAAAGAAACTGTTGTGCTTTTGATACAAAAGCATAGGATAGGCTACACTCCAGCATTTACAACTTTTATACCATAGATATGGCATATTTTCAACCTTCATAATGCCACCTGAATTTTGGCATGTGTCTGTGTTGATTTGGTCCTACTGGCAATAATGGTTGTATGCCACTTAACAGTCATTGGTGGCTGTTTAAAGATTTTTCAGAGGAAGCATGCATAAGGAAATTAATATATAGACCTGCTTAAAAATGGTTGAAGGTTCTAAGCACAAACATGTTTCCAGGGACAACTGACACAGCACTAATCAGGTAACCTGTCTCTTGAGTTTTGCCAGGGCTACCTTGTCCATGAGTTTAACATTAGTTAACCCTTGTCGGTATGTATTGACATTGACAACAAACAGCAGCACTGTTTTACTAAGTAGTTACACTGCTCAAGAATATGGTGTAAATGGTTTTGGTCCATCTCTCTCTGGAAGTCTTTTCTGTTTTTATCTTTATCCCTTAAAATGATATTTTGCAGCAAGAGAAGTTAGGTGCATTCTACAGCCGAATATGGATGAGATGTGCGATTTCTGTATTACTACTTACATATCAAAATCGAAAAGATACAACCTTTGATTCATATGTCCATCAAGTTGATGGGATCATAGGGGTGAAAGAAAACAAAATAGATTTAGATTCTAGATATTATTGTACAGTTCACTGTTCTGACTCTTGATGGTTGTATCAGGCCCATTAGTGGTAGATAGAGCTTTGGATGGGTCAGAGATCTATGTAAAATATCCTTTCACTCTTTGAGTTAATCTGTAATATAAAAAAGAATAAAGAAAAAAACTTTTGACTTTGGATGTCTTAAGCACTGAGAGGCTTGAACTTTGATTTGCTTTTGATCCTTCTCGGTGCTTAATAGATCTGGAGTTTAGATGGATCTATGCTGGGGTTAATTCAGCTTCCGTGCATGCCTTTTTGCCTCAAAATCTAGAGGTGACTGAGGACTTGCATCTGACCTCCTGCCATTTTAACATGAATTTGGGTGGGGTAGACCACAGTGAGAATGGAACCCTGGTGGATGGATTAACAATCCTTCAACCTCACCACTGAAGCAAGCACTGTTGGTGATTTGACTTATATTTTTAATTCTCAGAATATATATATTTTTTGCTATATATTTTGTACCTCAAGTTTCCATCTGTTATCCTGGAAATTTCCAGTCAGTATATCACCTGAATCTTGTATGACCATTACGTGTAGTGAAAATCAAGTTTGTAATCTACTCCCTAGTTTTACTTTCTTCTTTCAAATGCTCATATGATGACTTTAAGTATCAACTATTTATTTGTGCCATGTTCTAAGTGATGATGCAAACTATGACAATATTAATCCACCAGTCATTTTGGCTACCACCTCTCTTATGGTGATTCCTTTACTATCTACATGGACTAAGTGGTTGAATACTGCTATTTGATTAGTATTTGTAGTGTTCTTGCGCCTTGCTATTTCTTTGTTGACATATTCCTGTGCACAGTGCATAACTGGTTGCTGTTAACTTCTGAGGACTTGACAAACTCTTGTTGAATTTCTAGTGTGTCTCTATTACACAACACGAATATTTGTCATGGCTTGTTGTTATTCCAATTCATTCACCAGTTCCTCTATGTTCATTCTTATTGTTTTCATTTTTATGCATTAAAATTGGCAACTAGGACCAACTTCCACCTTAGGACAGCAGCCAGCTCATATGATGGAGATGATTATTGCATTGGATTCCTCTTTTCGAGAGGTACAATTTTGATATAAAGATCATCTCATTCTGACAAGCAGAAATGGAATTTTGAATTTATTCTTTCTCATGGTCAAATTGTCAAGGGCGGCCTCAGTCAAATGTAGGCTCATGAAGCCCAATGGATGTGTCTCCTCACCCTCAACAAAGTGTATAAATAGGAGTGACCTCTCTCTCATTTGGACATCATCTCACATCATCACATAGTCTTCTCTCTTCCCTTTTGATTGGTTCGTACACCTTGGAGGCTTCTCTACTTTGCACGTGTGGAAGAGGACGAATTTCTGGACTGGTTTTAGCGGCTGAAAATTTCAATGATTAGGGCAGCATTGACCAGCGTTGACTTGGACTGTTTGACCATGCTTTGACTTTGATCTGGAGGGCAGAATTCCGATTTCTGGAGGCCGCATTGTTTGACACGACTTTTGAGGTGTTTGGGGACTGTTTGACCGTGTTGACTTTCTGGTTTGACCACAGAAATTACAGCAGACTTTGACTGGGTTGACCGAGCTGTTTTTGGGTTGACTTTGACTCCTTTGGCCAGCCGAATTCTGCTGCTGCTGACTGAGCTGCTTGGAGGGCATGTTGAGGCTGCTTTGACCACTGTTGACTTTTTGGTTAGGGCTGTATTCACTGCTGTTGACTGCTGATTTAGCAGGATTGTTTTGGGCATGTAATTCTGATATTTGTACTCTCTCTCTCTCTGCTGAACTATTAAAGAATAATAAGAAAATTTGAACAAAGGGTTTTCCCAAATTGGGGTTTGTCCCTGGCATTCGCCACATCTTGTGTCCTCTTGTCTTGGCTTGTCTTCTGCACTTTGTTTTTATGTTCCATCTATATTTACTATCAATGTGTTTAAGTTAATGTGATTGCTACTGGATATAATTGGAAATTGTCATTTGGGCTGTTAAAGGAACATTGAAGTAAATTGTACTAAAACATAGAACATACCATTGTTATCTAAAATTAACATTATGTCTGTTATTTTTCAGGTTCCCTGCTAGTTGATTTTCTTACTTCATGAAACAATTTGTTTATTTTTTGTTTGAACATAGAAGGATGGATGTTGTTGCAAGCAGCAAAGATTGTCCCCAAGAATGTATCTTTTCACTTTTAGATGCTCAAGCTCAAATATCAATAATATTTACTATATCGTCATGTTCATTGCTTTCTTGCGAATGTTGATGAGATTTGTGTCAGCTTCTGAGGTTGACATGATACAAAGTGATGTCTCTTCTTTACCTCCGGAAATGCATAATGGAAACAAGTTAACAACTTATACAGGTGCACAAAAAGGGACCATTGGCTGATAACATGGCTAGTTCAAGGCATACACCTATACAGGAATATGCCATTCGTTTTTTAATGCACACAAATGAGAGCAGTGGGTCAATTCAACCTGAAGCTGCTTCAGCTGCCAAAAGAGTGTTGGATAGTGAATTGTCATCGGTATGGGAAGATAAATTTCCAGAGGTATTATTTTAATTTTATCAATAATATTAATTTATGCACATATGAGAGTTTGAATAAGTTGGAATGGTCTTAAATGCTGGTTAAATGGATAGCACTGTTTTGTTTGCATTACAGATATACAAAGTTCACTTGCCAATGCTTTTATCGGAAAATATTATTGCCATAAATGTTCAAACTTATTTTTTTGGTTTTTAGATATCAGATTCATAGCCTTATCTATTTTTTTCTACAGGAAAGCCTATTCTATTTAGTTCCTGATGGTGCCATGGAGGCATATAGGATTTCAGTGGAATCAGATTGGGCATCAGCTGAAAATGTATGATTGCTTTCTTCATTCTCATAATATATTTACTATCTAGAATAGTCTTTCATTTGTACTGGGTATGATATTGTCTGTCAGTTGGACATTCTAAAGAATTATATCTTCTGACATTCAATATGCGTCTACTATTTTTATGGAACCATGAATGGATTTCCAGAGAGAGCATACACCAGCCATGGTTGACATAGGTGCTCAAGTTTGCAGTGAAGGCAGTGATGAAGCACGAGGACTTCTGGAATACAGAATGCCTGGGTTTGTGGAATACCCCTGCGGCGAACTTTCTCCTAAAGGGAGAGGCTTATATGGAAATGAAGATAACATGAGAATGCAGTATTTCCCAGGTGCTTTTGAGGGTCGTAAAGGTGCCATATTTGCTCGTAAGGAAAGGAAAAACATACTGAAGGCATATCTGCCCAAGAATTTTGACAGAACTTCACAAGCAATAAGCCATCGGTTTTCTGTGGGAAACAATACTGAAAATGATTCAGTTAGCCTATCACCTCCAGTGCCTGGGAAGAGATCTTCTGGCAATTTGAATGTTGGTGTCATTCCAACAAAGCGCATCCGTAGTTCCACTGTTGCGGCAAGACGTCCAGTAGGAGTTTCCAATGCAGGGACACTTGTTGCTTCAGGAATTGCAAATAATACAGAGGCCTCAAGTGGAGATACCAGTTCACAGCAAGAGGCCTTCAGCACATCAGGAGTTGTATCTCAGCTCCGGAAAACTACAGAGGTTGATTCCGCAGGTGCTTGTGGAAGCCATCTGATTTATGATGTCACAGATACGTCGTTCAAGTTAAAAAAGAAGAAAAAGTCCAAACCATTTGGTGCAGTGATTTCTTCTATCACCAGAGATGCTGGAGGGATTTCTGGCCCACCTGGAAAAGTATGGAGCTCTATATCAAATTGCTTCTTGATAGTACACTTGATCAGCATTTGAAATCTCATTATCTTTATTGTAAATATACTCAATATTAATAAGCTGGGGGTTGGGGGGCATACAGGGTTCAGAACCCGGACAGATAAGGCGTCAAGATGCTATTTTGCAGCAAGAGCAGGTATTATTTCCCTTTACATTGATCAGAATGGCAGTGCAGCCTTCTTAATTTCTCATTATTAATGTGCTTTCATTTTAATGAAAAGCATTATACCTACGCTAAGAAAGAAATGGTTTCCCAAAATGTTCATTGATTATTTTCGAACTGAGAAGTACTAAATTGTGGGAGAAACATAATAAAGACTAACAATATTTACACCTTATAGTCATAATTCATTGACTGGTATCTGCATTTGTCAATAGATTTATTACATCAGGGTGATACTATGCGAGAATAAACCTGCAAATTTTGTGATAGCACCTACTTACATAGTTTGGCATGCTGAAAACAATTCCAGCTGACAAGTATGGGTGATTCCCAGCTGTCTTTTGGAAGGTATTATTTCATAAATTGGGCATAACTTAAACATATTATGAGCTGTCTTTGACAAACAGATTCAGTGAAAAGCGTGAACAAGAAAGTGTAGGTGTTAACAAAGAATAAACCAATTGGAAGAATATCTTGTTGAATTTCAAAAAAGAGAGAGGATCAAACAGAACCAACACAATGTCTATTTCCACAATAAAGAGAAAAATAACAAGGATTAGGGAAACAAAATACTTGAAGAGATATGACTAAAGAGAAATGGGAGCCTAGAAAGAAAAAATAACCCAGAAACAAGTGCGCTGGATAGAGAAATAATCCAAGCATGAGAGAGAGTGATAGGTGCCCTTTGGCAAATCACTTTTTTTAAGAATGAATGAATCACTTGAATGTGAAATAGAAATGACAATGGGTGTATAAATACTCAACTCAAAGGTTAACTCGAATGCAGGGCTCATTTCCCAATAAGATTTTGTGCCTTTATGTACAATGATGACCTTAACCAAACCTACAAATATAATTATGACACAATATAAGGTTGGCCATGGTCGATATTGAAGAGTGCACCTCTATTTTTTAATACTTCCCCTTAATTTGAATAGGGGACAAGAGAGAGACTACATTACACACCCCCCACGTGCCATGAACCGCTGCCTCCCCTCCATTAATGATGAACAAGGGCAGCGTGGAGAAGTCATTACGTATCATTCCTGATGAATGCCATGTCTCTCATTCCAATATCCAAAGGGATATTTGGTGGCATTGATCATGTAGTAGGTTGTTTGTGGTGGATGGAGCTTCAATTCAATGACATATCATCAACCTTGGTGAGAAGGGTCCATGGTGGTATGTGGAGGAAGTCTTCTTCATCATCATTGGATTGCGCAACTACTAGAGAAGTGTCAGATGAAGCATTTAATGTAAGAGAAGAGACTTCCACATATTTGAGCTGGAGGAAGACTCATGACTAAGTTTGTCGTCACCATCATTTGTTGTTGTCGTTAATGATTCACTATAGGAAGACTGCTTTCAGGAAACACTTGTAGGTTAAGGGGAGGATCAACATTATGGTGTGAAGGAGAAAGATCCATTGAAAGATGTTGGGAATCATCTATAGGAGAATCATTTGTAAGAAGGCACGAGCAAGATCCTAGTGGACCACGATTGGTACTTCACTAGAGATATGATCGCTATGCTCAATCATCTTGTAAGTGGAAGGATCACATAGATAATATGCCTTGGAAAATTTGATGTAGCCCACTAGAACATAGCAATGGTTTTAGGTTTTGATTTGTTTTGCCTTTTACCATGAATATAGGCCCATGCACTATGAAATTTCCTTGAAATTGCAGCAACTAGAATTTATTCTCCTAACTGATTAGCAGTTTAATTGTTTATGAGAATTAATGAATAAATCACATTGCAATTCTTCACAAAATAAATGTGTTGCAAAAGTAAAAATCAAGAACTAAGAAATAGATGCACACATAAAAATCGACACAATTATTTTTGACTAAAAGTCCCTGGAAAAACCCCAAAGGAAAAATTGGTGCAGCAAATGAGGGCTTATTTTATTATTATGTATTGAATTTGGAGAGTACAATAATCTAGATGCTTATCTGGCAATCCTCCAACAAATATACTGGCAAAATATTTGGGAGATAATTTTCTCCCTCCGTAATCCAACTCTGCCTCCACTGGCCCGCTCACACTCCTCACTGGCAACTCATCCTTTGCCAGAAACGCGCACAGCTAGCTTGGAATCACATGTACTGCCAACAAACTAGCTCCAAGTGAGCCATCCTACCTCCCTTTGCCATTGGAAGTGACTCGGATTGCCTCCTAGATGATCTTTCACTGTTCGGCAACTGAAACAACCCGTTTCCGACAACTCGCATTGGGGTTTCTCGTTGCTTGCACTAGCTGCACGACCTCTCTGCAGATGAATTTTGGCCTCCCTTTTCTTGTTGCTCTGCCACTAGAAAACTGCTGGGAAAATCTATGGAATTCTTCTAAAAAATAATCTGTTGCTCCCTCGATCTTTGATGCTCTCCCTCTGGCTCGAATTCTTCCCTTGTTGAATTACCGTGCACTGGGAAATTCGCATTGCCTTGTTCTCACTATGAACTGTGTCTCTCTCCATCCCATCGACTTGCTTTTATAATCTCTCACTAGAGCATTAACGACCAAGATCTAATCGTGATCAATGGTTAAAATCATCTTAGACTTGATCCAAGTCATCTTTTGGAAGTCTCCAAAGCATAAGATGATCTCCTTAATTAATTCCCTTTAATTAACCACTTTTCCTAAGTTAGACTTAGGAGATAATTAAATGATGGTGAATTAATTTAATTAAGGCATTTCGCAAGCTTATATTGCGAAACCTTTTCTAGGTTTTGGAGATCTCATGTTTCTTAACCTTTTAGACACAAATCGAGACTATAACACTTGTCCAATGCTACCAAAACAATCCATAAATTAACACTCCCTATCAACGAGGAAGGTGTTCTCTCCCCAACATCTCTCTCCTCTGCAACCTGTAGCTGGACTAATCACACTATTGATGATTGAAAACTGTGATACAACTAGCTCTCACTATCCACCATGCCACTGCGCAAACTCTGATCCATCTCACACTACTGCTGCAACAACCGTTATAGTGAGTTTGATCTCCGTCTGAAATAGAATTGGGAAATCTTTGCTAGATGGAAACTATTATGTAGAGTCTCTCTCTCGCTGGAACTGCTCTCGCAACCTGCAACTGGGCAATTCACAGTGCCTCCTCCAATCACATGAACTTCCTGCAACTACTACTGGAAGCTCAATTTTTGATTTTCTGTCCCCTCGCATTTGACTCTGCAACTGTCCCATGAGTTCTTTAACTACAACTAGCTCTGCACTAGTCTATTGAGCATCTGACTTCACCCAATTGTCTTCATGCCTCTCTAGTATCTGACTGCAATTAGCTTTGCACTGTTCCTCAAGATTTGACTGCGCTCGCTGACACTGGTCTTGCTACTGAATACAATGGGCCCTTGTAGCAAGGGTGATTATCCATGTGATGAGTATGCTGCAACTATTGTCGCTCATCTATAGACCTTGCCCTATCTTGTAACTCTGAAGCATCATGCACCTCCTCCTTCTGGAGGTATCACCGCTATCAATTTAAATTCCTCCAACTTGGAGGTCAATTCATCTATCTCTGCCAAAATTGTTGTCTGCTCTTGCCCCTTCTTGTCCTTTTTCCTCTTTGGACATTGGGTGACATAGTGGCCAAATTCACCACACCCAAAGCATTTGACCTTTGACAGGTCCTTTTTCTTCTTCTCGCCTCCTTTTGAGTTTTGTCCTTGATTGGGACCCTTCTTCATCTTCCCTTTACTTGCAAGGGAAACACTTTCTTCTTCCTAATTGTCAACTTTCGGTCCTTTGCTGCTTTTAGTGCCTTCGACTAAGCTGACCCTTAGCTCCTCTTCCGTGAAATCACTCCACAAACTTTCCTAATTTGGAAAGGGATCTCGTCTAGTGATCTCCTGAACAAAGGTTTGCCATTTCTTGGTAAACCCATTTAGAGGCTAGAGCTATTCACACAAGATTTTTGTCTTCAGGTTTCACCCCTACAACGGCTAGCTCATCACAAACATTTTGAATTCTGGTGAGATAGGAAGTCTGTAAAGTTTTGTAGATGTTCTATGCTAAGAGCAATTTCACTTTTCTCACAGCAATCATACAAGTAGTTAAGCAAAATGCAGATAGAACATATAAGCAGATCTTACAGAAGACAAATCAGAAACAGGAAAAATGTGTGTGTTCGTTTCGGTGGTCAACAGGATGCTTCAACCAGCAAAGTCTCCTTTGGTCAGCCAGCCCAGCATGTGTCACAACAACCCTCCAACCAGTAGATGAGTCAACCCAAGTCAATTCTACAAAAGTCAATGTTGTCCTGAAAGTCAACGCAGGGGCAGCAAGCTAAAAGTCAACGCAGCAGCAAAACGGTCAACCCTTTGACCTCGATTTTTGTGCCAAGTAGTACGGCCTTCAAAAATCAAACCTTCCACAAGTTTTCAGCTTGATTGGACCAAGTGTTGACCAAAGTCAATGCTAGTCAAACTTTCTGCGAAACCCTAGCAGCAGAACCCAGCAGCCGTACGGTCTGTCCTCTTCGTCCTTCCCACGTGTGGCTGAAATTCGTCCTCCAGGTAGCTCGTACTCTTTAGAATGAGAGAGGAAGATGTGAGTTGTGTTGTGATGAAATTCTCTCCAACTTTTCCTGTATTTATATACATCAATGAGGGTGTGTGACACCTCTGTTGGGCATGTGAGCCTACATTACAAAACTGGCTGACCTTGCACATATAATTTATTAAGAATAATAAATTCAAAATATAAGTTCTGCTCATCGGATTAAGACTATTTTTATATGGATTTACACCTCTCAGAAAGAGGAATCCAACAAAAATATTAGCCTCTTAATCTGAGCATCAGAACATGGAGTTTGGACCTAGTTGTCCAAATTTAACACTCCCTCTCAACTAGGGAGAACTCCATCTATTAGTGCAATCAACATCGAGCGTCATCCCGCCGAAACTTGCTTTGCTGGCTTCTTTATTTCAGAACAGAAGTGGGTCAGTCACAAAGACATCATCCCCCGACTGACATAATCAGTCCAGAGGTCCCAGACCTCACAAATCTTGATCCCAGATCAAGTGGTTGGACCATGCCATCCTAGATAGAGAGTACGGCAATCTCTGATGCGTCCATCAGTCTTTGCTAATAGTCTCTAGCTTTTCCACACCTCATTGGCCAAATGAGAGGTACTTCCCATGAGCCCTGAACTCAATGGGTAGGATGCATACGGGGCACAGATAAATGAGTGGCGAACCAGCTCAATAATCACAAGGGTGGGGCAGAAGCATTATGAGTGCTTATAGCTTCGAGAAGCTATCCCCAAAGCCCCCCAGAGCTCCCAGAGCTCATCGTCCAACAGGACCCACATCATAGGGTCTTTCCACGACACCAAGACTCTCACGAAAGGTTAGGAACTTGACCTTCCCAGGGGCTTAGTGAGAATATCCGCGACCTGCTCATCAGTTCCTATATGATCGAGCCTTACGGTGCCTCGCTGTACCATATCCCGGATAAAGTGGTACCTGATATCAATATGCTTGGATCGGTCGTGGAACACAGGATTCTCAGTCATACGAATCCCACTCTGATTATCACAGAGTATCACAGTGGTATCTAGCACATGTTGGAACAGCTCACTAAAGAGCTTCCTCAACCAAACTGCTTCACAACAGGCCATACTAGCAGCAATGTATTCGGCCTCCGCGGTGCTCAAAGCCACCGACTTCTGCTTCCTGCTCATCCATGAGATCGAAGCAGAACCAAGATTGAAACAGCATCCAGATGTGCTCTTACGATCCACCACACTGCCAGCCCAATCGGCATCAATATATCCACGGAGTATCACACTCCCGACAGTGTATCTCAGCCCATGGTTTATCGTGCCCTGAAGATATCTCAAAAGATTCTTGGCACCAACCCAGTGAAAATGATGAGGCTCAACCATTTGTTGACTCAAAGTATTCACTGCAAAACATATGTCCGGACGGGTGTTCACTAAGAACATCAAAGCTCCTATGAGTTGACGATACTCAGTGGGATTGGCCAAGATAGGCCCTGCAGCGCTGCCACTCAACTTCTTAAAGTTGAGTTCCATTGGTGTCGACACGGACTTACAGTCCACCATCCCAAATCTTTCCAGAAGCTTCACAATATATTTTCCTTGAGAAAGGAAAATCTCTCCAGGTCTCTGCCAGACCTCCAGGCCTAGGAAATAGTGCATCAGTCCTAGGTCTTTTATCTCGAACTCAGCAGCGAGCTCCCTCTTACATTGATGAATGAGAGGGTCATCACCTGTCAGAGAGGTCGTCCACATACATCACTAGAATGAGAGGCTTTCCTTCCACAACCTTGAAGTAAAGGTTTGGATCAGCATTGCTTCGAGTGAAGCCCAGCTTCATCAAGTAACTATCCATCCTCTCATACCAAGCTCTGGGTGCTTGATTTAACCCATAGAGGGCTTTCTTCAACCTGCAGACATAAGTGTCTCGATCTTGAACTTCAAATCCCAGAGGTTGTTCTACATACACCTCTTCCTTTATTGCACCATGCAGAAAAGCGTTCTTGACATCCATCTGATGAAGAC
>APFE030570727.1:412950-430670 GCA_000404065.3 Pinus taeda
TTTCTTGTATTTATATCCATCAATGAGGGTGTGTGACACATCTGTTGGGCATGTGAGCCTACATTACAAAACTGGCCGCCTTGCACATATAATTTATTAAAAATAATAAATTCAAAATATAAGTTCTGCTCATCGGATTAAGACTATTTTATATGGATTTTACACCTCTCAGAAAGAGGAATCCAACAAAAATATTAGCCTCTTAATCTGAGCATCAGAACATGGAGTTTGGACCTAGTTGTCCAAATTTAACAAAGTCACGCTCTCACCCTTTTGCATCTTTGTTGTACTCAACTTCTCCTTGAGAATCATTTTGCCATTTCTTGATGGTTTCTCTTACAACTTTATGGCAAAATCCCACATGTCCTTTGTTGTAGTCTTTTTTGCAATATGCGGGACAATGTGATCCTGAACCCTGTCGAGGACCATCTTCTTAGTCTTGGCCATCTCTTTCTTAAAGTTTGCCAACTACTGTGCATCTGTTGGTTCTGCCATGACATTGGTCACGAACTCTTTCAAGCCATGCTCATCTAATAGAAATTACATTCTGGCTTTCCACACACCAAAATTCAAGGCTTTGTTAAGTCTATCTTGATCCCTGAGTCCTACTGAAGCTATCTCTGTGAAACTCAAATAAACTGGAGACGAGATCTGGAAATCTCCTTCTCTTTCCTACTCGACCTTCCTTTTGCTACTCGCACTCCCTTAGGAATTCACAAATCTGCCTCTGGAAATCCTTCTTCGGCTAATGTACTGCCTTTAGCTACTCACTGAGACTACCCGCTTTGCCTTCTAGATGTCCTTCTTGGGGAATTGATGTTAGTTTTTGGTAGCATTGGATGTGCTCTAGCCATGAAAATTGGTGGAGAGGCTAAGGCACATGAGTTCTAAAGAACCCATAAATCATTTGTTGAAATTCCACTCGGATTGTATTTTATTAAAATAATTAATATTTTTAATGGGGTTCCTAAGTCTAAACTTAGGAAAATTAAAGTATTAATGGGTAATAATCAAACTATGGGTGAGAATGTTCTAGAAAGTGGATCAAGTCAAGTTTTAATCTTAGCTATTGATTAGAGACTTAATCTCGGCCGTTGAAGTCTCAACGAGAAAAGTATAAGAAGGAGGCTTGGGATTCATTTAGAAACACATACAGAGAGGACAAATTGATCTAGAGTTCGAATTCTGGTGCTAGGAAGTTGAGAATTTCGAACTAAGTGGTCATTCTGCAGCATAGGGGCAGAGATAGTTCGGGAATACTGGGTAGAAAGGAGGAGAGTCACTAGTGGAGGCAGCACAACATCTAGAGGGATTGATGCTGGGTTAGTTTGGGCCCACACAGTGTTGACGCAGAGCCAGAAGGGCCAGCGCAAAAGTGAGGCTGCCCTCATGCAGAAACTCGAAACTGCCAGAATAGCTGGGAGAGGTTGGCGTAGAAGCTCCAGGAGGCAGAAGAGACAACACAAGGCCTACACTTGCCGGATCAGCCGAAATCTGCAGGGTGAAGTGAGGTAATCTCACTCAGTTTCCGCCATTATATTTTTCTTTGTAACTGGATTGTCGGGAGGGCATCCAACATTGTATTTAGAACTACTGCTTAATAATATAAAACCCTCAGAGTTGCTGCACCAATTTTCTCGCATTGGGTTTTTTCGGGGACTATTTTGTCCAAAAATAACGGTGTCCTATGTATCTTGTTCTTTGCTCAGTTTCTTGTTTCATGTAATCAAATTAAATTGGTGTAGGCTACAAAAGTAATTTACTTGAGTATCTTTTAGAAAATAACTTGATAATATATATTAAAATCAAGTAGGATAAGTAAATTCAGTTTTGCTGCAGCAGGGGTTCCTTGAGTGTAGGAACTTTCACATGGTATTAGAGCATTGATTTTGAAAGAGGAAGAGCAGATCCAACGCTGAGCAGAGAGGCCAATAGCTGCATTTGGCAACAATTTGAATCCCCTTGAAGGGATTGCGCAGTGCTTGCAGGAAGCAGAGATTTCGAGGAAATCTCTCTCTGAGAGAGTCGACAGAGGTACGATTTCTGGTTCGTGAGCTTGCAGAGGCAGAGGGAGTGACATAGAGCCTCAACGCAGTGCTTGAAGGATGCAGTTTCTGCCGGGGCAGAAATATGTCGGAAAAGAGCGAAGACACATAGTAAGGGGAATTTTATCCTCAGAGGACCTTTCTCGCCAAAAGTTCGAATTTTTTCAGTTGCCCGGTAGCAGCGTAGTGCTGGACAATGACTAGAGGAATCAATTCGACAGTTTGGGTGAGATGGCATCACATGAACCTAGAGATCAAGACAGGTTGGAAGGAGCTTCCAACTATGTCATATGGAAGACCAGAATCCTAGCTGTTCTGGAGGAGTATGATCTCGAAGCCTATGTCAAAAGTGTTGTGGTTGTTCCCGCAGACAATGATCAGAAGAAGAAGTACAAGGTCGAGCAGGGGAAGGCGAAGAGGTTCATACTCGATGGAGTTTGAGATCATGTGGTCTCACACTTGCAGGGCAAAGATATAACTCGAGAAATGTGGGAAGCTTTGTCTTCACTGTATGAAGGTTCTTTTGAACCACGAAAGATGTACTTAGAACAAAAGTTGCAGCGAACATTGATGCAGAAGGGAGAAGGAGTCAAATCCTATCTTCAACGTATTCAGGACACCAGAGACTAGCTTCTTGCAGTGGGGTCTACTCCTCAGTCTACTGCGATGGTAAGGACGACCCTGAATGGAGTCTCAGATGAATGGCAAGTTTTTGTCCAAAGTATATTGGGTTGGGAAAGACTACCTCCATGGGAGGAGATGTGGGCAACCCTTCAATAGGAAGAATTAAGGAGGGATGTGGTTAAGGTCAACCTCAATGGCAGTAGTGTGAGTGGCACGAAGACCAAGGAGGAGGAGAACATAGCTCTAGTATCAAAGGGACAATAGAGGCCGAAGCGGAAGGACATTTTGAAGGTGAAATGTTTCAGATGTGGCGAGATAGGCCACTTTGCATCCCAATGTCCTTTGAAGCAAAAGGATAAGGATGAGAAACATGATCTTAAGGTTGCTCCAGCAAAAATTGATGAAGATGAGTTTGCCATGAGTGCCCACGCATCTCCAGGAGGGAAATGGGGCGATATAGAACTGTAGTCGGGAGGACTACATGTGAGCAGGATCCTTGAGGAGTCCACCTCTTGGATCGATTCCTTGCTACGGGAGCCCGAGATTTAGTAGTAGTGAGATGGACTTAGTGTTAGATGATGCAGTGGGTTGGTTCGAGAGACAGATGCAGTAGCCTGAGACCAGAGACTGATTAGTGTAGAGCAAGGTTGGCAGCAGTGCAGTGCAAAAGTTAGCAACAACACATAAGATTCAGAGGGTCAGAGACTTGTAGTAGTCAAATTCCAACATTCACATGGTATTATGTTGAACATAGTTAGTTCAGAAATTTTGGATGCTTTTCCATTGCTGAGCACCAACAATTGGAAAATGACGCAGTGTAGAGCTAGCAGTGGCAGTGTTAGCAACAGATGCAGAAGGAGCTGTACTACAAATGCAGTAGTGGCAGTGGCAGTGTCATGGGCAACAATACGGTAGCAACAACAACACAGTGTTGATGGCAACAACAATGCATAAAGGAGATGCTTTAGAGACAGAGCAGCCTGCAGTTGGACATTGTTGCTAAAGCACATTCCTCGTTAAGATGGAGTGTTAGTTTTTGGTAGCATCGGATGTGCTCTAGCCATGAAAATTGGTGGAGAGGCTAAGGCACATGAGTTCTAAAGAATGCAGAAATCGTTTCGTGAAATTCCACCCAGATTGTATTTTATTAAAATAATTAATATTTTTAATGGGGTTCCTAAGTCTAAACTTAGGAAAATTAAAGTATTAATGGGTATTAATCAAAATATGGGTGAGAATGTTATAGAAAGCGGATCAAGTCAAGTTTTAATCTTAGTCGTTGATTAGAGACTTAATCTCGATTGTTGAAGTCTCAACGAGAAAAGTATAAGGAGGCTTGAAGTTCATTTAGAAACACATACAAAGAGGACAAATTGATCTAGAGTTCGAATTCTAGGGCTAGGAAGTTGAGAATTTCGAACTAAGTGGTCATTCTGCAGCAGAGGGGCAGGGATACTTTGGGAATGCTAGGCAGAGAGGCAGAGAGCCACTAGTGGAGGCAGTGTAGCATCTAGAGGGACTGATGCTGGGCTAGTTTGGGCCCACGCAGTCTTGATGCAGAGCCAGAAGGGTCAGCGCAAAAGTGAGGCTGACCTCATGCAGAAATTTGAAACTGCCAACAACCGGGAGAGGTTGAAGCAGAAGCTCCAGGAGGCAGAAGAGACAACGCAGGGTTGACGCAGAGCCTGTGAGGCTGATGCAGGGCCAACATAGAGATAGCCAGGGTTAGCCAGCGTTGCTGCCAGATCAGCCAAAATCTGCTAGGTGAAGTGAGGTAATCTCATTCAATTTTCCGCTATTATATTTTTCTCTCTAACTGGATTGCCGAGAGGGCATCCATCATTGTATTTAGAACTACTGCTTAATAATATAAAACCCTCAAAGTTGCTACATCAGTTTTCTCGCATTGGGATTTTTTGGGGACTATTTTATCCAAAAATAACAGTGCCTTATGTATCTTGTTCTTTGCTCAGTTTCTTGTTTCATTTAATCAAATTAAATTGGTGTAATTTACTTCAATATTCTTCAGAAAATAACTTGATAATGTATATTAAAATCAAGTAGGAGAAGTAAATCCAATTTTGCTGCAGTAGGGGTTCCTTGAGTCTAGGAATTTTCACAATTGATACGTGGATTGCAACCTCTACAACTTGAACTAGCTATTTGGCAAACTCGCACTAGCAAATTAATTTGCCTGCTTCAGCCTGCTGCAACTAGGAATCTCAGATCTCCTCTTGGAAACTAGAAATTAGAAACCTTTTGAGATAATCTATAAATCTCCTTTGTGTTATTTTCTCTTCTTGCATAGCGCAGATCTGCAACTGCAACTTGTGGGAAAAGTAACTAGGTTCAGTCTTCATAATTATCTTTGTACTTATATCAGAATCAAAAAGAAGATTTATTTATTTTTATTCTTTTATATATATATTTTTAATTTTTTAATTTTAATTTTAATTATTATTATTTCTTTAGTCAAGGATGTTCTTCATACTTCTAGGTTTTGTTGATTCAAAGAATTAAATTTTAGTCAAAGTCCATTTGGACTCTTTGTAAGAAAAGAAAAAGAATTTTTGATAAGTAAAAAAGAGTCAAATTGACCTCCATAAGACCAAGTCGGCCCTCTAGATGGTCAAGTCGGCTTGCTCAACGGATATGACCCTTCACATTGACAAACAACTATATATTGGCGTGAGTCCTCCACCAAAAAGAAAGAAGTTTGTTGATGTTCTGAGATAAGATATGTGAGTCTCTGTGGCAGGGGATATGCGAGTCTCTATGGCAGGGGATATGCGAGTTTCTTTGAAGGCATAGATGCAAGTTTCTTCTGTGGTGATAGATGTGAAAACAATGTGAACTTTTTGTGATAAATGACCTGAAAAGAATGCGAATTCTTGAATAGAAATGAAAGCTATTCAGACTATTCCTGTGATGACATGCGAGCTCTAGAAGGACTATTATGACTGTGTTATGCGAGCTATAGAAGGACTGTTATGACTGTGTTATGCGAGCTATAGAAGGATCATGAGGTCTGTGGAATACAAACTACAAGGAGGACAAATTTCTTTGTGAGACAAGGCATCTAAAGGGCAGGTTGGTGACAAATCAAGGATAAATCATGACAGTGAATGGAGGGCTGATTTGTGGATCTTGTGGAGGTATTTGTCTTGGTCTTGGGTCTTGGATATCTCACTTTGATATGAATATATAAGAAGACGATTGATTGGATTTTCCCATTTGTGGGGTTTATCCTTGACATGGAGCCTACATCTTGTGTTCTGTTGTTTATTTGTGATCTTCATGTACATTTTGGTAATTGGTCGATGAAGAAAAACATAATAAGACTAATAAGAAGCCAATAAAATTCACAAGCAATTATCACGAAAGAGAAATCCACCCTAATATACAAGCAACTTAATTTCTCAACACAACCCTTGCTGCAAATCTTCGACCCCTAGATTTGCTCAACGAATCAATTGATCCACTCACCGGAACTGCTCTCGCTAATCACACTACACGCTAGAACTCTGCTATGGGCAAAACGAACTTTTCCTACACTCTGCCTCTAGAAATTGATTTTCCTGCTCAGTAATTCGCACTGCTTGGATTGGCTTGCGCAAATTTGAACTCTGTGCTTCAGATCTCCCTCTGAATCTGCACGATCTGCCGATCTTTCGTTTCTGAGCCTCCAATCTGAACAATAATGCTTTGATACCATGTGAAATTTCCTTGAAATTGCAACAACTTGAATTGATTCTCGTAACTGGTTAGCAGTTTAATTGTTTATGAAAATTAACGAATAAATCACATTGTAATTCTTCACAAAATAAATATGATGCGGAAGTAAAAATAAGGAATTAAGAAATAGACACACACACATAAAAATTGACACAATTATTTTGGACTAAAAGTCCCTAGAGAAGCCCCAAAGGGAAAACTGATGCATCAAATGAGGGTTTATTTTATTATTATGCAACAAATTTGGAGAGTGCAATAATGTGGATGCTTATCTGGCAATCCTATGACAAATATATTGGCGAAATATTTGGGAGATAATTTTCCCCATTTGTAATCCAACTCGGCTCCACTAGCTTGCTTGCACTCATTGGAAACTTGGTCTTTGCCAGAAATGCGCACCGCTGGCTTGGAATCAAACGCACTCCCTACAAACTAGCTCCAAGTGAGCCGTCTTGCCTCCCTCTGCATTTAATGTGTATATTAATTTTGCCCTAAATTTCTTCAGACGTTAAGGGTTTTATCAACCCTTGTTTCATTCGTTTACTCTCCTCAAAGTATTCTTTTGTACTTAGCATTTCTCAATAATGCTAACAATTGATTAAAGTGCACATAACAATGAAGGCATTCCACAAATATTAATTTTGTCATTTTTTTTAAACAATGACCCCACAACGAATAACCACAGGTATATCTAATTCAACCAAAGCATTAACCAACGTTATCTCAACCAAAATTTTAATTGTTATGAAATTCCATAAGATTCGCGGACCCACAGTGGTCGCAAATGTCAATAGATAAACAAGGTATTACCCAAATTAGCGGTTCCACAAGTCACAATTCGTTCACAGATCAATGGAGCCCCCTAACTAGACAATTGACCATAATCTAATTAATCTAGCTAGACAACTGACCATAGTCAGGATTTCCTCTGCAATATTTAATTCGCCGGATCTGGTAGTCCTTATCCTGTCAGAGTCTCCCTATGGCAAGATCTCAAGCTTCGAGGAGTGGTTCGCACTACAAGAAACCTTTCTACCAATGCTTTCGATGTACACAACAATGATTCTGTTATTAATCGAGGTTAGGTCTGGCACATGAAGCGAGGAGGATTAATAACCGACATGCCAGACCTGACCTCGATTCCCACAATTAAATGTTCAACGCTTTATTGGATTCCTACTCGGGCTATCCCTCCCACAATTTTTAATTCAATGCCATGATGACCGAGCCAATGGTTTAGTCAGACAACAATTATTGTGACGTTAAGACAGCCAATCAAGAATTCTGCTATCTTTCCAAAAGGTGTTCCAAATTCTAGACGATGATTCCCAAAATTGTCCAAGTGATTTGCTATTGTCTCAAGATTTCCCTGTGCGAGAACAAATTGGAAATAGATTGGTGTCAATTAGGGAGGAATCTTTCACCACTGAAATTGACAATAGAAAAGGGTCTCAAGACCTCAGAGCTAATGCTCAAGAGAAAACATATAAGATGATCCACCATGATGCTCCAAAATGAATCCAAGTCTCCTTTATTTATAGACTCCCTAAGTGTGTCTTACTCAAAAGTCAAAACCCCAGATTTGGGTTTTTCGCCCAACTTACCCTAAAACTCGCCCACAATGGGGGTTTTGGGATTTTATCCCCCTTTTTGAAGGACTATAGCCTATAGGGACAAATAGGCTACTAAGTCCTTTGGTCCTCAATTCGTTGAGGACATCTTACCCCCCTTGCCCAAAATTGCTTGCCCTCAAGCAATTGCAAATTCAGTTGCTGTAGAATCCATTATCCTTCCCATGTCGCGTCCTCCTTTGGTAAATTCTTCCATCTTATGAGGTACTCTGGAATTAACCTTCCTCTTAACTATTTTTTTCGAACGACCATGATCGTTTCTGGAATTAATTCCAATTGTCCTTCCTTATCTAATGGTGGTAGCTCAACAGAAGTGGTGACTTGTTGGTCTATAGCCTTCTTGAGGCACGATACATGAAATACATTGTGGATTCTGCTATCACTCGGCAGTTCCAACTTATACGCCACTTCACCCACTCTTTTGAGAATTTTGTAAGGCCCATAAAACCTTGGCTTCAGCTTCTCTGCCTGACTCTTCTTGAGTGTAGACTGTTGATAAGGCTGCAATCATAGGAAAACAAGATCCCTTACCTCAAAACTGCGTTTTGTCCAGTGCTAGTCTGCATACATCTTTTGCCGATTTTGAGCAACCTGAATATTCTCCTTGAGTACCCTAATAATGTCCCGACTCTCCTGTATCTAATCCTTGGCAAGAGGTGCCTTGCTATCTCCGAAGATTCTATCGATGAAGGAGGGTGCATCATACCCATACAGAACCTTGAACAGTGTCATTCCAATGGATAGGTGGTAGGTGTTGTTGTAGTAATGCTCCCGAAGGTACAACCACTTGATCCATGCCTTCTATTGACTTGTCACATAGTTGCAAATACCCCTCAATCCATTTATTTACAATTTCCGTTTGGCCGTTAGTTTGCAGGTGATAATTGGTGCTAGGGGTTAATTTAGTTCCAACTAGTCTAAAAAGTTCTTGCCAGAATGCGCCCATGAATCTGCTATCGCGGTCCTTGACTTTGTTCTTCAGCAACCCATGTATTCTGAAGACTTCTTTGAAGAAGAGTTCTGCCACTTGCTTGGCCGAGTAATCTGTTGAGATAATGAAGAAGTGTGCGAATTTGGTTAATTTATCCACTACGTTGTATATGCAATCCTTTCCCTATGCTTTGGGTAATCTTGTGATAAAATCCATTGATATGCTTTCCCATTTATGTTCTGGAATGGGTACAGGTTGAAGAAGACTTGCAGAAGGTGTATGCTCAACCTTATTTTGTTGACATGTCATGCATTCCCTGACGTATTTCATCACATCTTCCTTGAGTCCCTTCCTCGAGAATCGCTCTTGGATCTGTCGGTATGTCTTGAAGAACCCCTGGTGTCCGATCGAAGGAATATCATGTGTAACTTTCATAATTTTCTCTTAAAGTGCAAATTCAAGGACCATATATATCTTGTCTTTATAGTAAATGACGTCATCATCTATTTTGTACCTGTCATCCTGGATAATCCTATTGAAAAGCGTGCAAGCAAACTGTTTCTTGGCATATTTGACGGACAGGTGCGCCTTCCAATCTTCTGTGAGCTTTATGAGGGTGCAGGCTGCTAGTTTCCTGGAGCCTGCATCAATCACCATGTTTTTCTTCCCTTTCACATATTCAATGTCAAAATTGTAAGCTTGAATTTTGCTTACCCATTTCTGATGTCATTCATTCAGGTCCCTTTGTCCCAAGAAATGTCGAATCTATTGTGGTCTGTCCTGACTATGAACCTATTACCCACCAGATACTGTCTAAACTTTGCCAATGTGTGCATGATGGCCAACATTTCTTTGTCATATATGGAATAAAGCCTTTTTGTATCTTCTAGCTTCTGACTTGCGAATGCGATTGGATGACCTTTTTTGCATTATGACTACTCCTTTTCCTTTTCCGAATGCATCACATTCTAATATGAATGGTTGGCCAAAGTCAGGAAGATCTAGTACTGGACACGAGTTCATTATTTCTTTGAGCTTGTTGAATGCCTTGTTAGCTGCTTCTGTCCACTCGAATGCGCCCTTTTTGTCAATCTATTAGGGATGTAGTTAGTTGGGAGAACCCCTTAACAAAAGGTCGATAATAGTTGCAGAGCTCAAGAAACCCTCGTAACTCTGTTAGCGTCTTAGGTGTAGGCCAATCCACTATTTTTTGAATATTTTCCTGGTGGACCTGTACCCCTTGTGTGCTGATCATATGCCCTAAATAAAGAATCTTTGTCAACCCAAACTCGCATTTGGATGCTTTGGCATAAAGGGACTATTCCTGCATGATGCTCAAAATCTGATCTAGGTGTCTCAAATGATTGTCCCATGTCTTACTGTAGATGAGGAGGTCATCAAAGAATATCAACAAAAATTTTCTTAGCTGCCTCTTGAGAATGATATTCATGCATGATTGGAAAGTGGCAGGGGTGTTGGTTAGCCCAAATGGCATGACCAAAAATTCAAAGTGTCCATAGTGGCAACAAAATGCTATTTTAGGCACGTCTTCCTCCCGAACGCGAATTTAGTGGTACTAGGGCTATAGGTTGATCTTCGAGAAATATGTTGCCCCATGTAGCTCATCCAGTAATTCATCAATTCGAGGAATGGGGTACCTGTTGTTGATGGTCTTTTTATTAAGTGCCTGGTAGTCAATGCACATTCTCCATGTTCCTTCCTTTTTCTTCACCAAAACCATAGATGATGTAAATGGGCTTGAGCTGGGTCGGATATGCCCCATAGCTAACAATTCTTGGATAGTTTTTTCTATCTCGTCTTTGAACTTCTTTGGATGCCGGTACGGTGTGGTGATCATAGGCTTAGCTCCTTCTTCTAGCTCAATAGTACGCTCAAATCCTCTTTTTGGAGGCAATCTTGGAGGAATGCCATCAAACACTGGAGCGTGCTTGCCTAGTACTTGCTGAATATGAACCTTGTATTGCGGTTTATCATTGCTGAGAGTCTTTTGGGTCATAACCTTACATTCTGTTGCGTATGGTATATCCGTGTGCCTAAAAAGGGCTTCCATCCTTCTGGTTGAAAAGACTTGTGGCCTGCCATTTGACATGCCTCTTAATACAACCGTACTGCCATTTGGTGCTCTAAATTCCATTTCCAACGCTTGGTAATCCATTATGTGTTTGCCTAATGAATATAACCATTGAACTCCTAGTACCATGTTGAAGTCTACAAGATCTATTACATAGAAATCACTGGTAAAAGTATAGTTACCAAGAGGTACACTCAAACCTGGCATCGTTCGTGTGCAATCCAAGTTGTACTCGTCCACAACTATCACATCCAAGCCCTTGAACTCTTTGGTGGGAAGTCCCCTTTTTGCTACTAGTGTTGCATCAATGAAGTTGTGCGTGGCTCCTCCATCAATTAGTGTTGTGATGTGTTGTCCCTTGGCGTCTCCCCTAACCCTGAAGGTCTAATACTTGGGCGTGCCTGAAAGAGTTGCAATCTTGACCTGTGGCCATGCCTTATTTTCTTTGCTGAGGCTTTCTTCTCGTGGCGGTCCTTCTTTGGAGCTGTCAGGGTTTTCTTCATCCCTTGCTTCCTTCTGTGGTGGCTCTTCATCGGTACTTGGAGTGGCCTCTTCTTCTTCATCGTCGTCAGAGAGTACTTTGATGTAGTGAATCTTTCCCCTTCCTAAACAACGATGATCAGGGTCCCATGGTTCCCTACAAGTGAAACATAACTTTTTCCTCCTCAGTTCACTTCGAGTTTCCTCATCTAGTCTGTCTCTTTTGGGCCTATCACGTTGGAAAGACTTCTTTTCCTTATCTTTTTGAGGGATGAAAGGCTTGGGCGAAGCCTTAGCTTTAACGACTGCATTACCCAAGTCTTGAGTCTTCTTGATGGCTTCTTGAAGAGTGGTGGGATTGAAGGCTTTGACCCATCCTTGTAGGGGCTCAGCTAATGCTTCATTGAAAAGCATAACTAATCGCTCTTCATATATATTTGTTACCGTAACTGCGGTGTGTTCAAATTCTGCAATAAACTCCTCATGTGATCGTGTTTGCTTGAGTAGTGCTAGTTCTCTAAAGTGGATTTCTGGGTTCTTTTGGTTGAATCTTTCTATTAGTCTCTATGTAAAATCTTCATAAGAAGTGATGTTAGCATGTCCCAAAGTTACTAGACCATGATGCCACAACTCTTGTGGTTCCCCTTTTAAGTGTAATGTGGCAAATTGAATTGCGTCTGCCTCAACCGTAGGATTGAGCTTAAAGTAGGTGTCTAATTTTTGCACCCAAGCCCTTGTTGTACATTTAGATGATCCATCAATTGAGGGTAAAGGAAGTTTACTTAAGTTATGTGCTAATTCTCCATTAGGCTGACCTCGAGGTCTATTTTGGTAGCGAAAGTTACTGTACTCATTGAAAGACAGCTGCTCGAGTATTTTCTTCTAGTCGTGCATAATCTTGAGCATAGGTGTTTAGGAGTTGATTTGGATCAACTGCTTCTTGGCCTGCTGGCACCTGATTGTCTGTAAATTGAGGTAGAAGTGGTTGACTATGCTCCTTGTTGTTGGTTTGATTGATAGGTAGGATGGGATTATGATTCCCACTTCCTTTAGTTGTAGTCCTATTGGTGGCAACAACATTTGGCGGGTTGGTGAGGTGAATGATTAGCACTGCAATTTGTTGTTGCCCTTGGGTCAAGGCTTGAGCTATCTGTTGCTGCCCTTGCTGGTGCAACTACTGATGCATTTGCTGTTGCCCCTCTAATAGTTCCTATAGTAAGATACTAGGGCCACACTCTATCCCCCATAACGGAATGATGGTTATTCCTCCTCCTTACAGTGACGTTGCTGGTGTCTTCAGGAAGCATAAACTACCATTGAGCACAAGTTGGTAGGATGCTTGTGCTCTGATACCACTTTAATGTGCTATATTAATTTTGCCCTAAATTTCTTCAGACATTAGGATTTTTATCAACCCTTGTTTCATTCATTTACTCTCCTCAAAGTATTCTTTTGTACTTAGCATTTCTCAATAATGCTAACAATTGATTAAAGTGCACATAACAACAAAGGTATTCCACAAATATTAATTCCGTCAATTTTTTTCTAAACAACGGACCCACAACGAATAACCACAGGTTTATCTAATTCAACGAAAGCATTAACCAACATTATCTCAACCAAAACATTAATTGTTATCAAATTCCATTAGGTTGGTGGACCCATAGTTGTCACAAATGTCAACAGATAAGCAAGGTATTACCCAAATTAGCGGTTCCACAAGTTGCAATTCATTCATAGATCAACAGAGTCCCCTAACTAGACAATTGATCATAATCTAATTAATCGCTAGACAACTGACCATAGTCAGGATTTCCTCTGCAATATTTAATTTTGTCGGAGGCAGTAGTTTTTGTCCTGTCAGAATCTCCTTGTGGCAAGATTGCAAGCTTCGAGGAGTGGTTTTCACTACATTAAACCTTCCTGCTAATACTTCCGACGTACACAACAACGATCCTATTCTTCAATTCCAAATACCAGTTATTAATCCCTTAGTATGTTCAACGTCCCAAATTGAGATGATGTTGTATCCTCCTTGCTTCCTGTGCCAAACCTGACCTCAGTTCCCACAATTAAATGTTCAACGCTGTACTGAATTCCTGCTCAGGCTATCCCTCCCGCAGTTCTTAATCTTATGCCAAGGTGGCCGAGCCATTGGTTTAATCAGACAAAATTTCTTGCGACGTTAAGACAGAGCCAATCAATAATTCTGCTATCTTTCCAAAAGGTGTTCCAAATACCAGATGATGATTCCCAAAATTGTGCAAGTGATTTGCTACCATCTCAAGATTTCCTTGTGCCAGAACAAATTGGAAATAGATTGGTGTCAATTAGGGAGGAATCTTACGCCACCGAAATTGACAATAGAAATGGTTCTTAAGACCTTAGAGCTCATGCTCAAGAGAAAACATGTAATATGATCCACCATGATGCTCTAAAATGAATCCAAGTCTCCTTTATTTATAAACTTCCTTGAGGGGTTTCACTTTCTTAAATGGTTGAGTGTGTCTTACTCAAAGCCCCAAATTTGGGTTTACACCAAACTTACCCAAAACTTGCCCACAATGGGGGTTTTGGGGTTTTATCCACCTTTTTGAAGGACTATAGTCTACGGGGACAAATAGGCTACTAAGTCCATTGGTCCTCAATTCGTTGAGGACATCACACTGCCACTAGGAGTGACTCACTCTGCCTTCCGGATGATCTTTCGATGTCCGGAAACTAAAACAACCCCTTTTCAGCAACTCACACTGGGGTTTGTGGCTGCTCGCACTGGGGTTTCTGGATGGTCACTCTTTGTAGATGAATTTGGGCGTCCCTTTTCTTACTGCTCTGCCACTGGAAAATTGTTGGGAAACTCCCTAGAACTCTTCTCACAAATTATTTGTTGCTACCTTTGGCTCAAATTCTTCCCTTGTCGAATCATTGTGTACTGGGAAATTCGCATTGCCTTGCTCTCACTGTAAAATGTGTCTCTATCCATCCCATCGACTTGCTATTATAATATCTCACTGGAGCATCAATTGCCAAGATCTAATCATGATCATTGGTTAAGATCATATTAGACTTGATCCAAGTCATTTTCTGGAAGTCTCTAGACTCTAGAGCATAAATCGATCTCCTTAATTAATTCCCTCTAATTAACCACTTTTCCTAAGTTTGGAAATAATTAAATGATGGCTAATTAATTTAATTAAGGCATTTCAAAAGCTTATCTCATGAAACCTTTTCTGATTTTTGGAGATCTCGTGTTCCTTAGCATCTTAGACACAAATCGAGACTAGAAAACTTGTCTGATGCTACCAAAACAATCCATAAACTACCATGCACTTGATCCCAATTTTCTGAAATGCAATACTGGGGTTTGTTTTCATACCATTCCCATATGGAATCATACCTTGAATAACACAAGCAAGGCTTTGTTTGTTGATGTGGGCTGGCATAGTCAACTGCTGCTCCACAAAATTTAAGCCCCATTTGCTTGAAGTGATGCATGCATTGAACCATCTCCATAATGGCTCTATTCTTCCATTAAGTTATTCCATTCTATTGTGAAGTGTAAGGAACAATTCTTTTCCAAGAGATGCCATGGGAAATGACAAATGTTTTGAAATTATTGGTGGTATATTCTCCTCAACCATTAGACCGAATACACTTGGTTCGTTTTGTTGCTTTGATTTTATGCCAATGATTTAAATTCTTTGAATTATCCCAAAGCTTCAACCTTAGATTCAAGAGTGTATATCCAAGGAAGTGGGAATAATCATTACTGAAGGAATTGAATTACTTGGCTCTCTTAAGAGAACGAGTGGCCATACGGTGACAAATATCACTGTGAACCAGCTCAAGGACTTGAAAATCTCACCTCGATTTGTACTTAGAAAAGAACTCTTGACAGTGTTTCCCCAACCCGCAACCTTCATAGATACCACTAGGTGGTTCAATTCATTAAAGATCATCAACCATGTGTAAATCACTGATATGTTACAAGGACTCGAAATTTGTGTGTCCCAAATGTTGATGCCATTGCATGTTACTGTCATCGACATTGGCTATCATAACAACAAATCCTTTCCATTCCGAGGAAGATGTCTTCCACAATTTGTACATATGATCAAAGACATTACAATATCCTAAGTTAACCACTTTAAAACCATTATTCTTGTCCTTTACAACTCGTTGATCTTGCCTTTGTTGGTGTGTGTGTGATGTACTGAATAAAATGAATATTTGCTACAAATTGTGGAACAAGGACATCTCCAAACTGGGTATTGTTGACATTTCGTGGTTACCCTTGTATCCTAGTCTCGTGGGATCTCCTTTACTGATCATTTGGCTTTGCGCTGGCATTACATGGGAATCCCGATTTTGGTTGCATGGTCCCACTTCCCAATACCACCTACATCACTCTTGTTCCAATCATTTTAGCCCCATTCATCTATTTTCCCATTCGGGTCCACATGTGTCCACTAGGTCCACATAGGGTTAGCCTCCCCCTCCCCTTGTCCACACCTTGGGTCGAGCCTGGAATGATGCCCCAGAGATTGATGCAGCGAAAAAGAAAAGAAAAAGTATAATTTGGCCACTCTTAACAGGAAATGTACCACAAAATGCAAAAGATGGCCGGGACATACAAATTTAGTGCATGGGCAAAAGCCAAACATGAGCTCTACCCCTTATCCATGGCCATACCTTCGTTCCTATGGGCCCTAGATAAGCACCCTCTATCATTAAGGAATCCATGATTGTCCCAACCCTTGGTGGGCAATGAACCGTCCCACCTTAAGGGGGTATCCACTGCTACATATTACACATCATGCTCTTATCCCGTGGAGCCCCGAGCTTCCATGAAGAAAAATCAATAAAAGGCAAAAGACATATGAAGAAGGGTGGAAAAACAAAGGCCAGGGTAACTCATGTACCACAAATTGCTCCCTCCTACACTTACATACCCAAGTGTGGGCTTCCCTTATTATAGCTAACCATGAACCTTAACATGTGGTTTGGATGATTCCCCTGATCCCCACTCCATTCCATTATTATATCATTTGCCACCTACCACTTAAAAGATGTACCATGGACATGTCACCCTCTTTAGAAGTTGAAACCACCTAATAGGGTCCTTTGTTAACCCTCTATTGAGCTTGGAGACACTTGTACATGCCAAAACTCACCATGGAAGGACATGCCACCAAGAAGTGCCCCATTGGTCCCATGACTTGTAAGCTTTATTACTTGAGTATTCTAACGACTTGTTGTATTGGAGGACAAGGGGACGCATTGGATCTTATGCAGGATTGCAGGTGGGTCTTCATTGGGGCTTGGTCTCCTTATACAGGGTCCTAGCCTTCCAGAGGGCCACATTGGCACTTGAAGGGTGAGCGTTGAGAGCCATGGGCCTCCACCATAGCAGATATTACTTCGTTGATCCCCAACACGGATCATTGATTGCTCGTGTTCCACCTTTTGGATAGGGATGATGCACCTGGTTCACCATGCCCAACCTACTCCACACTTGCACCATACACTTGGCAGATGTTCTAAGGTCTAGAGGATGTCTCCCACTGCAGAGGGAGGGCTTACATCACCATCCCAACCCTTACGGATGGTCTACATGCATTTGCGACCCACTTGGAGAGCCATGAGGATGTCCATGTGCCCCCACACCCACTTGTGAGCACCACAAGTTCTTGCTTAGAAAACAAGGGGCCAACCCCTTGCCCACTATGTTTGGAATCCATTTTTACATCTTGGCACCCTTTGGACCTCATTAGGCCTCCTCAAAGGCCCAACGACTCACTTTGTTGATCATTTGGCCCTCTTGAGAGCCTTATTCATGTATTATTGAACTATTTGGTGGGCTTGTCACCAAGAGTATTATTATTATGCACATTATTTTATTTTAGGGGCTCAATTAGGCTAATTTAGCTAAATCGAATTGATTAGAGTGTGTATAAATAGAAGTGAGATGATTCATTTTGATCATCATCACTTGGATTGGGTTATCTTTTCTTGGGAGGTTTCCGCTATCCTTCTTGGAGGATGAGTTTGGATCATAGTTTTAAAACTCCGACTCCGACTCGGCCGAGCAATGACTCCGACTTCGACTCCGAAACGGTAATGACTCGTCCGGCTCGTTTTCAATGACTCGGTCGTTGTAAAAAATACATTAAATATTTAGT
>APFE030570727.1:431641-501724 GCA_000404065.3 Pinus taeda
AAATTTGAATAGCATATCAATAGTAGAGAGCATTTGAGTGTGTTAAATAGGGTTTGGGAGGGGGATATGGACCCCAAAATACAATTTGCAAATTCATATAACAGTTTGGACTCCAAACTAACCACCAAACAAATTTAAAATCCATTTAAAAGTTGTTAAATCGCAGAGTTAAAGTCCCGCTGGCCGTTTCTTGTGACTCGGCCGAGTCATAACGGAAACGGTCTGTTTCGGCCGAGTCAGCCATGACTTGGCCGTCCGAACCGATTCACCCACCGTTTCATTGTGGAGGCTAATGCCCCAGATCAACCCGACCGAGTCAATGTTGACTCGGCTGTTTTTTAAAACAGTGGTTTGGATGAATTTTGATGTTTGGGTCTCTTTCTTTTTGTCTTGGAGCTTCACTATTGGCATATGCTGATGATTGGATATACTCTTTCTTACATGTAACACTCTTTTAATGCTATACTTGTTATTTTCTTTTGTCACATGCATGTTGGTGGGATTTTCGCTACACTAGGTTGAAATTTACTGCTTTTCTAATGCGAAATTGTGGAATTACAACATTGCATCATGTCATGGGCCATGTATGAATGAGTGAATATTCCTAGAGATATTTTGTGTCAAAATTTTATCTTGACAAGTCATCAAATATTGCAAATCAAAGTATAAAGACCTTGAAGTAGTTGTTGTGTTGCCCTAATGCCATGCGAAGTTGTCTCTAAGGCCTCCTTGACTAAGTAAATTCATTGAAAATATCAAAATCTCCTTGACTCCTTCTCCAAAGGACAATACATTAATCCTCCATAGTTGATCACTCATAAGCGTATTTTTCTCACCGCTCTCTTTCTTTCTAGGCCTAGCCTCCATAGGTGACCTAGGGCATCGATTTTCTCATGATTCACCCATCCAAAAAGTTCGGCCCTCCAAATTTGAAGCAATTCCGACGGTGGGATCTTGAGATATTTCAAGCCCTAACTCTGAGATCGATTCTTGCCCTTGGTTTCCCTTGGCTAGTGACCTCATTAGGATCATTTCATCAAAATTATCGAAAATTGCCCCTTTGATCCCCTTCTCCCCCTCAATTAGGTCAAGCACAACCTTGGCTGATCAATTCCATCCCCTTGACCTAATTTTGGGTCCACTTGGTCCCGTGTTGTCCAACAACTTATTGAAGATAATTTCACAAAGACCACTTGGAAACCAAGTTTTCACAAAAAAATCTGGGACTAGGTATCTTCCTTACAAGTCTTATCCTCGATTCCTAGCCCTTGAAATCCCCTTGGCTCTTCCTAGGGAGCCTTATACCATGCTTCTCAAGCAAGCAAACCCTACAATTGAGTCTCTCTTGTGAATAGGCCATTAGGAATCACTCTTCATCCTTTTATTGACTCATTCATCTAGTGATTCTCTTTATACCGGGTCTCCTCCCATTGGTGAAAGTAGAGCAGGGAGCCTTAGCTGAAGTGACAGTGGGCTATTGCTCCATTGTTGTCCTTGACCTAACAACTACCCTTTTAGGATCCCCTCCTAAGACCCCTGCTAGTTTGAGTGGTAACAGGTCCTGCTGCATATAGCATGATTGAAGTTGGAAATGTAGCTGATTTGTGAAGTTGGTTGCTGATATTTTCTTCTTTGAGAAGCCACTTATTCTCTGCTAGATTCGACTATGGCACACTTTTTTGTTGGTGAGCAGGTTGCTGATATTTGCTTTTGTGAGAAGCCACTAATTGTCTACTAGATTAGACTATGGCACACTTTTCTGTTGATGCGCAGTTTGCTAATACTTGCTTCTGTGAGTCACTTGTTTGTTGGATTTGACCATGATTGCTGGAGTTTGCTTCTGTGAGAAGCCCTAGTTGAAGCTAAATGAATAGTTGGATGTTGTTGTTTGCTGAAATGTTTGATAAAATGTTGAAATCCACCATGGTTGCTTTTCTGTTGTTGCGCTGGTTGTTGATATTTATGTGAGAAGATTGGTATGGTTGAGAATCCCTTTGGAGAGGGAGCATTGATTGATGGCATCATGAATCCTCCTTACATTGTGACTGTGAGACCTATGGATTAGTCGGGAAGATTGTCACTACCTTAGGCTGTGGGCAGAGAGACGAGTGAGTTTGGTAGGGGAGATTGGTTTTGAGGCACAAAATGATCCCTTAGGTCATGATGATTGTGAGATCAGTTTGGTTAGGGACATTGATTTTGTGATCTCTCCCTTACGCTGTGTTGAGAGACCTATGGATTGGTTGGTGAGATTTGATCTCTAGTTCTCTCCCTTAGGTTATGGGTCAAGCGACCTTGTTTATGGTCTGGGTATGAGATAATGATTCCTCCATTAGGCTATGGGCCGAGAGACCTTGTTTGCGGTCAAGGAGATGTACCTTGTGCATATGATTGGTTTGGCCTCATCGATTGATCCCACTTGTTGTGGTGGATGCTATGTATCTTTCCTTATGATAAGACTAGTGATCTCTCCCTTAGGCTGTGTGCCGGGAAACCTATGGATTGGGCAGGTAGATTGATCTTGACTGAGAGAGAGAATGAAAAGTACCTCCCTAGCTAAGAGAGAGTGTTGGCAATATAGTAGCCATGGTTGATATTTTCATCATAAAAGAAATTGGAAAATTTGAAATTATAATTTGCCCCCAAAATTTGCTCAAGTCAGCCTTATCTTGTTTAAGTCGGCTAGGCCCCTTTGAGGCACCTATTCGACCCCCTATTGAAGGCTATATATATGTAAGTCCTCCTCATTTGGGTATCGAACTTTTTCACATATAGCTTTGTTCTACGAGGATTATAGAAGGAAAGTAGGCCAAATTCTGTGGAAGAAAAAGGAGAGCTTGGCACTTATCTTATGTTTTGGTTGGATGCTATTTTGATGTTCTATTTCTCGATATATTGATGGACATTGAACTGTCTTTCTCATAAGGAAATATTTCTGGGTTTTCGCCTTGTGGGTTTTGCCTTAGCCATAGGCCTAAATCTCTGTGTCTCTTATTCATTGTCTCATTGTTGTTTCTACTGCTCTTTCATGTTTATTAGTTGAAATTTTATTTTGTATAACTGCATAATGATATTGAATGTTATGTGGAATTAATGTTAACTAATCATTGGAAGTAGTTATCTGTTGAAGGAAATTGTTCTAGCTTGTGCCCCAGAAAGCTCAACAAATCTGATTGTAAAGTACACATGTAAGAAAAACTTAAGATTTTCTTTAGTTTGATTATCATTCCAAGAAAATGAGACTTAGAGGAGGTACTTGAAAGAAACCACTTCAAGCTAAACAAAAGCAAAAGAGATGATATTGTTTAGCATGAAATGTTTGTGCTAATGTCATTTTAGGTGCCGATCAATTATATGCTCAACTATGGACAAGGTTTTGGCTGTCCTAGACTTTCAAATCTGTTTTATTAATGGTTTAATGCAGAATTCCAGATTTAAAAAAAGAAAGAAACTAATCCAAGAGGATTATTTTAGCTTTTAAGCAAGACATCTTGGATGTTTTAGCTAGGGATTTAAGATATGCAACAAATAGCAACCTAAATCAATTAGAATCAAACTCACAATAGATATATCAACGAGATTAAGAAAGGACTTGAAATGAAAGGATAAGTTCCCCTTGGGTATATCAATGGTAGCTCTAGAATTTATCAAGATAATCTCCAATGAAAAATATGCAGTTAACATCAAATTAGAGATGAATGTCACTATTGGAAAAAGATAATAAACTTGAAACAATTTTCTAGTAAATGAAATAGATGCTAGGTCAAGTTATTAATGTTCTTTTGGGGCATAAAACCTAGCCTTACAGTTTCAGTAAATATGTTTTTTTCCTCTTTTTATGCAATTTCCAAATTTGTATAAGCCTCAAAATCAATCCAAAGCAAGATAGATAAACCTTCAAAGCACACAATTTATGGGTCAATTTGCCTCGTTATGGTTTCAAGAAATTAAACTCAAACTTTAACTCTTCTAGTCTAGAGGTGAAATGGACATTCAACTTTACACTAAACTAGGAAATAAATCTGACTAATGATTTACTTTGATCTTCCTTAAATTTCTTTTGAAAAAGAAATAAAAGAAATGATTTAGGTTTTGTAGTTCTAGTTTGTTGTTGGGAGGAGACAAGTGCCTTATTCCAACTAGAGCTTATGCGGTCAAGACGAATGCCCCTTCTCAAATTTGGTGTAGTAATCTTTAAGGATTAAGATTAGGAGACCAACACCCAAAGGAAAGAGTATATTTGTATTATCTCTCTCTCTGCTGAATTATTGAAGAAGAGTATAAAATTACAGAAGTGTATATTTGTACTATCTCTCTCTTTGCTGAATTATTGAGGAATATAAGAAGAATTGATCAAGGGTTTCCCCACATTGGGGTTTGTCCTTGGCTGGTGCCACATCTTGTGTCCTCTTGTCTTGGCTTGTCTTCTACTGTTAGAAATTTTCACATGGTATTAGAGCAAAGATTTGGCGACAGGAAGGGAAAATCAATTATGGGTCAAGAGCATGATGCAGAGGCATCCACTCAAGGAGACTCGTGCAGATTTTCAGAAGAATGCACAAGAGACAAAAATTATGATTATTTTATCTTGGCTTGTAGATTGGAAGAAGAAGTTGCTTGCGTAGGTTTGGTATATAGATAGTGGAGCTTCCTGGCATATGACAGGAATTCAAGAATGTTTTTTAGATTATCAAGAAGAAATAATGAATTTTCAGATCACCACGGGGAATAAGGAAAAGTGTACTCCAGTAGGGAAAGGTACTATAGTTTTTCAAACATAAATAGAAGAGCAGTTTCGAGCTACCAATGTGCTGCATGTGCCAGGACTGGGGATGAACTTATTTTCCGTATCTCAACTTCAAGACAAGGGCTATAATGTTTTCTTCATTAAGGAGAAAGTATACGTCAAACACCCGAGTGTGAAAAAGAAGGTCCAGATCGGAATCAGGAGTAACAGGTTGTAGAGATTGCAGCTAGAATCACTAATGGCATTGATAGGCAGTAATGGAAACAAGGATTTGAATAAACTATGGCACAGAAGGATGGGACATTTGCACCATGGGGCTCTGAGAATTCTAAGAAAAACTGTAACAGGAGTTCCAGATCTTAGTACTGAACGAGATGATGTATGCAGAGGGTGTGCTTTGGGCAAGCATGCTAAAGCAACATTTCCAAGAAGTAACAATAGGGCCAAGGGTATACTAGGATTGATACACGTAGATATCTGCGGACCAATGTCCACAAAAGCTCTTAGTGGTGCCGAATACTTTGTCACCTTCATCGATGACCTTTCCAGGAAGGCTTGGATCTACTTTCTAAAAACCAAAGATGAGTTTTTCGGTCGATTCAAAGAGTTCAAGGCTCTAGTGGAGAATCTGACAAGAAAGAGGATAAAAGTGTTGTGCTTAGACAATGGTGGAGAGTATGTTGATAAGGACCTCATCGTTTTTTACGCTAGGGTGGGCATCAAAAGAGAGTGGACAACTCCCTGCAATCCAGAGTAGAATGGAGTAGCAGAAAGGAAGAACATGACTATTGTGGAAGCAACTAGGGCTATGATGTATGATCAGGATATGCCAAAATTCCTGTGGGCAAAAGCATGCAGCATGACAGTCTATGTCCAGAATAGAACTCCTCATAGGGCATTGGCCAAGATTACTCCAGAGAAGGTCTTCACCAAGAAGACACCTGAAGTTAGTCATTTCAGGATATTTGGGAGTTTAACATATTGTTTTATACTCGAGGAGAAGAGGAAGAAGTTAGATCAAACTGCAGAGAAAGGATATCTTGTGGGATATAGTGAGAATGCTAAGGCATATAGAGTCTATCTTCCAGGGAGCAGGAAGGTAGTAGTTCGGCGAGATGTAAAGTTAATGGAGGATAGAGCTTTCAGAAAATCTTGATAAATGCCTTCCGAGGTGCAGTCAAAAGATGAGCCATTGGTCAAGCCACTTCAACCAGTAGAAGCTAGTACCAAAAATTCTCCTTTAGAATAGGAGGAATCACAGGAAGAGTAAGAGCTGATAGATGCGCCTACTACCAAAGGAAGAATGAGTTGGGAACTCCGATAGATTCTACGGGATGTAGAAGAATTCATTTGTGCACCCAGGAACAGTAAAAGGGAACAAAGACAACCAGACAGATACCAAGCTTTGGTAGCTCAAGTTGGGGAACCCTTCAGTTTTTAGGAGGTCGTTCAGCATCAAGTATGGGTGGATGCGATGGTGGAGTAATACAACTCTATAATGGTGAATGATGTCTGGGAAGTGGTGCCTAGGCCTCAGGACAGATCAGTGGTAGGTTTGAGATGGATCTGCAAGATCAAATATGCTGCAGACGACAGTGTGGAGAAATACAAAGCCAGGTTTGTGGCTAAGGGGTATGCTCAGAAGGAAGGAATAGGCTACGAAGAGACCTTTGCCCTAGTAGCCAAGTATCATCTATGAGAACTGTATACATTGAACAACCAGAAGGCTTTGAGACACATGAGAAGAAATCTCATGTATGCAGATTAAAGAAAGCCTTGTATGGGCTTAAACATGCACCTAGAGCATGGTATGGTCAAATTGATGGCTACTTGTAGAAGATGGGGCTCGTCAAGAGTGATGCAGATCTCAATCTCTACTATTTGGTTGTAGAGAATGAGCCTCTAGTCCTAGTATTATATGTAGATTATCTCTTCCTGACAGGATCATCCAGGCTCATCAAGGACTACAAGAAGAATCTAGCCACAAAATTCGACATGAAGGATTTGGGACAAATGCATTATTTCTTGGGGTTGGAAGTTTGGTAGCAGAAGGGTGAGATCTTGCTTGGACAAGGGAGATATGCTATATAAATCCTGAAGAGATTCATGATGCAGGACTGTAGGCGTATGGCTACTCCAATGACCCCCAACTGGAAGAAAATTGATGCATCAGAAGACAAAGATGTTGATCCCACCTTGTACAGGCAGCTCATAGCCTCATAGGATCCCTAATGTATTTGGTCAATACCAGGCTAGACATTTGTTATGTTGTCAACACTCATAGTTAGTTCATGGTGGAACCTAAGAGGGCGCATTGGGTAGTAGCCAAACTTGTTCTCAGGTATATACAAGGAACAATCGAGCATGGACTATTGTACACTAGAGGCAATGACATCAGGTTGAGTGGGTTCACTGACGCAGATTGGGCTGGAAGTTCAGTAGATTGGAAAAGTACCACTGGGTACTGTTTCAACATTGGATCGGGGATGACGTCCTTGTGTAGTAGGAAACAAAAATTCTTAGCTATGAGCTCAACAAAAGTAGAATATATGGTCGCTAGCACAGCTTCGTGCGAAGCCATATGGCATTGAAAATTTCTTGTGAACCTATTCGGTAGGATGGAAGCGACCAGGATCATGTGTGATAATCAGAGTTGCATCAAGCTCTTTGAGAATCCAATATTTCATGGTCGGTCGAAGCACATTGATATCAGGTGTCACTTTGTCAGAGACTGTGTCCAACGAGGAGCAGTACAGTCGAGCTACACTCCTATAGGAGAACAAGTGGCAGACATCCTCACCAAGGCTCTAGGAAGAATAAATTTTGTTCATTTCAGGGAGAAGACGGGGATGGTAAAGAATCCATTTCAATAATGGATAAGTATCAGAAGTTGCAGTGCAGTAGTTTGCAGTGGCAATGCTATGGGTAGCATGATGCAACAGATTGAGAGGGAGTTGCAGTACATATGTAGCAGTGACAATAGCAGTGTCATGGGCAACAATATAGGAAACACCAGTGCAGATGATGTAAGGCAGTAGGCCAAGCATCAGCATAAGTACCAGTGCAGAGGATCAATGTGATGTTTCAGTGATGGAGCATTACTAGAGCACATTCCTTGCTAAGAGGGAGTGTTGATTTGTGGTAGCATTGGATGTGCTCTAGCCTTCAAATTTGGAGGAGAGGCTAAGGCACATGAGATCTCCAAGACCCAGAAATCAATTTGAGAAATTCCATCCGGATGAGGAGTTATTAAAATAATTAATATTTTTAATGGGTTCCTAAGTCTAAATTTAGGAAAATAAAAATATTAATGGGTATTAATAAAGATAAGGATGAGAAGCTTCTAAGAGGCAAGGATCAAGTCTGTGTTAATCTTAGCTGTTGATTCATCAACATGAAAAGTATAAGGTAAGACTTGAGGGCCATTTGGAGACACTAGCAGATACTCAGTATCCCAAGGAAAATCGATTCTCAGAGAGAAGGAGATCGATTCCATAGAGAGAGTTGCAGGGTGGTGGAAGAGGGGGAATTAGCAGCAATCAAGGAGCTCAGAAGGAGTGACGCAGGGACTCTGTGAGACATTGCAAAGGGAGACGCAAATCAGAGAGACGCAGGGATGACGCAGAGAGGGACCAGAGTTGCATAGAGCCACGCAGAATGATGCAGGGCTGACACAATAGACAAAGGAAGCTCTCCAAGGTGTCATAAAGTCTCGAAGAAAAGTCTCAGTTGTTTTCTTCGAGTCTCTATGTAAATTGTTTTGTAAAAGCGATTGTTGCTGAAGATTGATAAAACCCTCCTCTGCGTCAGTGATCTTCTTGCATTGGGTTTTTCCGGGGACAATTGTCCAAAAATAACTGTGTTTATGTGATTGATTCTTGTGCATATATTTGTTTTTGTATAATGGTGTGATATCTGCAGTAGAATTTATTTTAATATTTACTAAAGGGATTTCATAAATAACTTATTGGGAATAATAAGTAGGTAAAATAAAGCAGTTGTTGCAATAATAGAATTTCTGTTTAGAATTTTTCACAAATGTCACCTTTGACGAAGGTATGGCTCTTGGCAACGTTGACAATCTTCCTATTCCAAGGAAGGATAAAGAAGCTGACACCAGGAAACCGGATGAAAAGGAAGATGAAACAATGCTGGATGTTGAAGAAACTATGGACCTATTGATCCTCCTCCTCTAGGAAGAGGCCCTCATGGCTTAGGGGGACTCTTGAAGATGCCGAGAGACATATTGCACCTAGAGGGACTTTCTGTGAAAGCAAGAAGCCAACCAGGTATTAGGGATACTTGACCATTATGAGCACCATCATTCAAAATGAGCCTTCATCATTCGAAGAAGCCGTGAAGCATCAAGTATGGAAGCATGCTATGAATGAAGAATATGAGTCCATCATGAAGAATGATGTCTGGGATGTGGTTCCCAGACCCCAGGACAAATCAGTTGTTACCTCAAAATGGCTTTACAAAATCAAGCATGGAGGTGATGGGAGTGTTGAAAAGTACAAGGCTTGCTTTGTTGCTCGAGGCTTCTCTCAAAAGGAAGGTGTGGATTATGATGAGATATTTGCACTTGTTGCTTGATACACCACCATCCGCTCGATCATAGCCCTTGTTGCTTCGCAAGGATGGAACCTACATCAGATGGATGTCAAGACCACTTTCTTGCATGGTTCGATTAAAAATGAACTCTATGTGGAACAACCCGATGGGTTTGAGATTCATAATTGAGAATCTCATGTATGCAAGTTGAAGAAAGCTCTCTATGCGCTGAAGCAAGCACCCCGAGCTTGGTATGAGAGGATCGATAGCTATTTGATGAAGCTGGGATTAACTAGGAGTGAAACCGATCCGAACCTTTACTTTAAGGTTGAAGATGATAAGCCTCTCATTCTGGCGCTGTATGTTGATGACCTCTTTCTGACTGGTGCAAACCTGCTCATTCAAAAATGTAAGAGGGAGTTGGGTTCTGAATTTGAGATGAAGGACCTAGGACTGATGCACTACTTCCTAGGATTGGAGGTTTGGCAAAAGCCAGGAGAAATTTTCCTATCTCAAGGAAAATATGCGGTGAAGGTATTGGAAAGATTTGGGATGGTGGACTGCAAGCCTGTGACTACCCTGATGGAGCTTAACTTCAAGAAATTACGCGGTAGTGCTCCTAGACCTGTATTGGGAAATGCTTTTGAGTATCGTCAACTTATAGGAGCACTGATGTTCTTGGTGAACTCCCGTTCAGATATATGTTTGACAGTCAACACATTGAACCAATATATGGTTGAGCTTCATCACTCACATTGGATTGGTGCCAAGAATCTACTGCGATATCTTTGGGGCACAATCACTCATGGATTGAGATACACTGTCAAAGATGTGAGGCTGCATGGTTATTCCAATGTTGATTGGGCAGGCAGTGTGGTGGATCGCAAGAACACTTCTGAGTGCTGTTTCTCTTCGGGTTCTGCTTCGGTATCTTGGATGAGCAGGAAGCAGAAATCGTTGGCTTTAAGCACTGCGGAGGCTGAATACATTGCTGCAAGTAGGGCCTCTTGTGAAGCTGTTTGGTTGAGGAAGCTCTTCAGTGAGAAGTTTGGACATACGTTGGATACTACCGTGATCCTCCGCAACGACCAGAGTGGGATTCGTTTATCGGAGAATCCTGTATTTCATGATCGCTCCAAGCACATCGATATCAAGTACCACTTTATCTGGGATATGGTACAACGAGGAGCAATAAGGCTCCATCATATTTGGACTAATGAGCAGGTCGCCAACATTCTGACGAAGCCCCTGGGAAAGGTCAAATTCTTGACTTTCCGAGAATCACTAGGAGTCATGGAGAGACCCTCTTATGAGGGTCTTGTATGATATGTACATTGAGCTCTGGGAGCTCTGGGGGGCTTGGGGTACTTCTTGGAGCGATGAGCAACCGTAGGGTGAGTGGTTCAACCTTCCCCTAGTGGTTTGCCGTGTACAGGGTGAGTGGTTCAGCCTTCCCCTGTGATATCCCATGGCGACATGTAGGCAGGATGAGTGGTTCATCCTTCTCTTGCGGAGACATCCTACCCATGTAGTCTGGGACTCATGGGAAGTACCTCTCATCTGGCCAATGAGTAGGGAAATGATGATAGGGACCATATTACTATTGATGGATGCATCGTGTACTACCATACTCCCTATGCTAGGATGATATTGATCTGGGATCAATTGGAACTGACTTCAGGTCAGTAAGAGTGGTATGAGATACTCTCTTTAAACTGATTTCGGGTAAGTAAGAGTGGTATGACACACTCTCTTCATTGGGACTGACTTCGGGTTATGAACAGTGGTATTAGATACTCTCTTTTATCTGGGATTGACTTTGGGTCAGTAGAGAATGGTATTATACATTCTCGATCACTTCTTCTTCTTCATAGTTCAGCAGAGCAGAGTAGTGCATTGATGGCAGCGATAGTACCGACAGACAGATGGATTAGCAGATGGAGTTCTCCCTAGTTGGGAGCAGTGTTTTCAAAACCGTTTTTAAAAACCGGTTACCGGTCTAGCCGGCCGGTTAGCAAGGCCGCCGGTCTAAACCGGCCAAAAAACCCGGTTGGAAAGGCAATTTTGCCATTTTTTTGCCCTAACCGGTGAAAACCAGCCGGTTTAGGATAAAACCGGCCGGTTTAGGACAAAACCGGCCTGTTTAGGACAAAACCGGCCGGTTTTAGGCACACCCACCGTAAAGTTAAAAAAGCATATTTTTCATTGTGTTTCAGGGGTTTTGGGGGGAAACTAAGGGTGTTTCAACCCTAAAAATGTTGGCAATTAATGGTAATGTTAAATTCTTAAAGTAATAGTGACATTTCCTTTAATTTTCATTTTCATCCTTTTACTTAAATTTTTAACATTACCATGAAATGACTCAGGATGTTTGAGAGTGGTTTCGACCTCATTGGATTTCATATGGAGAAACTAGAATTTTAGATTTCACTCAAAATTCAGTAGACTTAATGATTTTCAGGATTTCATGGTTTGGGGGTAAGCAATAAATGCAATCGGAGCTCCAAATGATGAGCAAAACTCCTGATCTAGATCCCATTGTGTTGGACGATATTGATCCAACATCAAAATGGGTGGAGGAGACTGAAGAACCTGTGTTTGAGGCTGATTTTGATATCGACATGGCTTTAGCGGGGGATGATGCAGATTATGTGGTGGCATCAGAACTAGGATTAGTAGCGGCATCAAGGAAAGGCAAAGAATCAATGGAAGGCACTAGTCATGCAGGTCGACAAACTCATGCTTCCATTAGGTCCACTTCTATTGTCATTGGTGGCATTGATACTGAGGTTGCAGATCAGGCTGAGGCATCCTCAGACTCTGAACCAGATGATGTCTATGTAGCTTCTAATGATGATCCTGTGTCTAGTAGTGGTGATGAACTTGATGATTGATCATGTGTACACTGTAGACTTGTAGTAGGCCAATGGCCTCATAGCTTGCAGCATTGTTTTTGGACTTTATAGGCCATTTAGAGCCTCATTGCTTATGTATTTTGCTATTTTGTCGATGATATGTATTGTACTCGGTGCCATTTTGATATATTCACCTTTACATGGTATATAAATGAGCAAACTTTGCATATTTTGTCTTTATTGGCTTGGAATCATGGTTTTACATCTTGAAAATAGTTTTGTTTCATTAGAAATTAATTATTTAATGTATTTTTTTAAAACCGGTTCGTTTAGACCAGACCAGTCCTGGTTAGACCGGTTCCGGTCGGTAAACCGGTTCATTAGGTGGACCGGTCCGGTCACCGGTTCCGGTTTTAAAAACATTGGTTGGGAGGGAGTGTTAGAATTGGCAACTAGCACCAAACTCCATATGGGTCACCTCACTTATGGCAGCTGATATTTTTCTTGGATTCCTCTCTCCGAGAGGTGTGGGATTGATCTAACGATCATCCGATTTCGACATGTATTCATGGAGATATGAATTTATTTGTATTTTTAACAATTTGTCAAGGTCGGCCAACAAGCAAAACAATGATTTTCACCCCCAGCTTATCCTCAACGTTGCATATAAAAGGAGACCTTGTGGCATAATTTCACTCATCTCATCTCACATTCTTTACTTTCTCCTAGCTTGATTGGGTACACATTAGAGGAGCAGATCTCGCACATGTGTGAAGGAGGAGGACGCAGATTCTGGTTAGGGCAGCGTTGACTAGGCTTGACTGAGCTACAGGTTGGCAAAATTGATAGCGTTGACGTATTCTTGCATGTGGATTGGGTTAGGCTGCCTCTCCTTGGCAGGCCACATTTTTGAACAGCACCTTTGACCTGTTTTGACTATGTGTTGACCAACGTTGACTGTCATGAGGGCTAACCGCAGGTTTGACCAGCGTTGACTGAGTTTGACTGTGATTTTCGGACTGTTTTGGGCTGCTTCTTGTTGTTGGAGGCCGAGTTGATTGAGCATTGACCGAGATTGTTTGGAGGTCAAATCTGACCTGTTTGACCAGCTTTGACTTTGCTGGTTAGGGTTTTCCTGTTGCTGTCATAAAATTACAGAATTGTATATTTGTACTATCTCTCTCTCTCTCTCTCTATTGAATTATTGAAGAATATAAGAATAATTGATCAAGGGTTTCCCCACATTGGGGTTTGTCCTTGGCTGGTGCCATATCTTGTGTCCTCTTGTCTTGGCTTGTCTTCTACTATTTATATTTATGTTCTATCTGCATTTTACTATCATGCTAATGTGATTGCTATTCTGGAAATTGATATTGGGCTAATAAGAAAATTTGAAGTAAATTGCTCTTAAGCATAGAACATACCAAAATTAACAACTATTAATTAATATGAACATTGAATACTATTAATATTATTATTTATTGATATAGTTATGTTCATAACAAGGTCATCCCAATATGGAGGTCCTACTAGGGTCCAAGAGCGACCAAAGTCTCTCTCAAATGCTAGGGGATGCCCTTAAAGCATGTCAAGGGACCTCTCCCATGATGAATAGTCAACATGAGTGCCAATGTCTATGCGAAAGTCCATGTGTTTCACCAAAAATAAGGTCCAACAACTAGATGGAAGGTCTCCAAGCTGTGAACTCCACAATTCATGAAACCATGTACTCAAGTCAAGGGAGGTCCACACGTGCCACATAAGAGACTAAATGGCTAGGAAATGTATCCTCCAAGGCAGTCAACTCATTAAACCATATGAGCCATGACAAATGCCTCCAAATGCGCGAACAAGTTGAGTGCTCCAAGATCCGAGATGTGGCGTAGCATGAGATGTCCAATGCATGAAGAAAATACCCAAACTGCCTAGGACATTGTGACCATTGCCTAGGGTGTTGTGATCTACCTTAGGAATTGTGAAAGTGCTTCTGTCTCTATAGAGAATTTGTAGTATGATCTCATAAGATGGATATATGCCAAGAGTCCATGGCTAAAATGTGACAAATACGTAAGGGGATCTATGTTGAGGCATAACATAAGTGTGGTCTACAGGTATGACAACCTTTACAGTACACTAGCAACACTTTTACATATGGGTAAAGTGAAAAAACCTTCGGGATCCCTAAGTCATGTGTCCTAGTAGATCAACTCTAGGGCTCCCACATACAAACCTTGGCCATAAATGTCTTGTAAGGGATAGTTAATAGATCCTTAAGAGCAAGAGCTGTCTTGAACTAGGGACTAAGAGGATGGACCATGACAATTCACAAGGGGTCTATAGCAGTGTTATGGGAACTAGTGGAACTGACCGGTCCGACTAGTTTGGGGGTCAAACAGGTTCCAGGTTTGGAATTGGAAATTGCTGGTTCGGTACCGAACTGGCTGGTTTTGTACCGAATCGGCTGGTTCTGTAATGGAATTGGTTGGTTTACTGAACCAGCTGGTTCCCTACATTTGATCAAAGATGTGCCAAATGCAATTTAAAAGAAAAAACAATAATATTTGAGTTTGGTGGCCTAAAATTCAAACCTATGGCCAATAGACTTAATAGATTTTCATGATTTCAGGATTTGGGGGGATTGCAACATTTCCATTGGATTTTATCATGCACAAGTGTATGGAACTAGTATTTAATCAAAAGCTCCAAGCCCTCTATGTACCTTGGTGTTAGTGGCATTGGTTGTCAAACTGTTAAATTATGGTATGTTCTATGCTTAGAGCAGTTTACTTCTTTTGTTCTTATTAGCCACAGATTAGCAATCACATATACATTAAGTAAAGTGCAGATAGAACATTAAATGATCAACAGAAAACAAGCCAAGACAAGAGACACAAGATATGGCGGATAGCCAGGGACAAACCCCAATGCGGGGAAACCCTTTGATCAAATCTTTTTTTCTCTTCAATAGTTCAGCAGAGAGAAATAGTACAATATCAGAATTCTGTAATTTTATATCAGCAGCAGCAAACCCTAGATCAGTGATGTCAAACTTGGTGAAACGAGTTGAAATTGACCTCCAATATGTTTGGTCAATTTCCGGTCAATTAGCCCTCGAACAGCCTGAAGAAACAGCCCTTGAACAGCCCCAAAAACACAGAGAAGCTGCTGTTGACTGAAGTCAACCTGCTGGCCAAAATTGGGGCAGCCAATGCTGGTCAAACGGTAAACCTGTGGACGGATTGCCTCGATTTTTGTGCCAAAATCTGCAGTCTGCCTAGAGGCAGCCACACCAAAACCACACCCTTACCACACCCTTGATGAGTCAATGCTTGGTCAACGCAGGTCAAAGAGACCTTCAACAACTTTTGCGTCCTCCTTGCCCTAATGCCTCCTCCTTCTTCCCATGTGTGAGCTGCTTCTTGTATAACTCAAAGCGACGGAGAGAGAGAGAAGAATGAGTGAGTTGAGATGATGAGAAAATGAATCAACCTCTCTTGTATTTATATGATTCACTGGGCATGTGTGCCACACATTTAACTGTTGGCCGATCTTGACAATTTGTCAAGTAAATACAAATAAATTCATATCTCCATAAATACTTGTCGGAATCGAATGATCTATAGATCAATCCTATTCCTCGCGACAAGAGGAATCTAGGAAAAATATCAGCTGCCATAAATGATTTGACCCACATGGAGTTTGGACGTAGTTTCCAATTTTAACACAAACCCTCTATCATGACCCTAATAAAAATGTACACAGCCCTCAAACAAAATCTTGGCTTGACATGCTACATTTTTTCTATCTTATTTTAATGCTTAGAGGGCAATATTGATGACGAAGATCCCAATATAGGCAATGATTTTGATGATATGTAGGTATTTGTTGTAGCATGACTTTTGTTGGATGCTAGAGGCCATATAGAGCCTGTTTGTTGATATATTTTCGTTTCAGAGATGGATTGCACTCGATGCTATTTTGGTTATGTGCACCCTTACATGCTATATAAATGAGAACTTTTGTTTATTTGTGTATAAATGGTTTGGATTCATATGGATGCACATGAATATATATTTGAATATTTTGTGTGTTTTTGGTCGACTTCTTTTTTGGTCTGGTTTTTGACCAGTTTCGGTCGGATTCCAACTGGATCCCGGTTCAGAGGGTTTTCCAGTTCGATTACTGTTTCAGTTCCGATAATATTGGTCTAGAGAAACCGCCCAGATGAGAGAAACACTTTACATGGATCATATAAGCATGGTCTGATACAATACATGGAGTACAAAATGGTCACACTTTTGGCTGATCATGATCCAATAGTGCAAAGCGTCGTGGTGGCACATTTGATCGTAGTACTCTGATCTCTGATATCATCATAAGGGGCACAAGATCTGCCCATATGATGGATCCAATCTGGCATAGAAAATGAGGTACACGGAAGTGACACTGAGTGGTAAAAAGCCTCATTGTGATAAGAGGAAGCCAATTTCAAAAAAATAAATTTCATTTTTTATGTGCCATGTATGATCTGTGCTGTAGATTTGCAATTTTTGAACACTTAGAATAACTAAATTGATTGTTTTTCTTTCTGCACTGTTATCTGAATCTTTTTGGCTTTCTCACTAATGTGATCATCTTTGAAACTTTATTCTGTGTTTTGTGCTAAGGATTATTTTCTTTGTTTGGAAAATTTGTTCTTTGACTACTAAAAATTGTATAACGGATTGCATACTTATGAAAACATTGCAGATATAACATGGCCCACTATAAGGACACATTTACTTCATAAGGACACATTTACTTCTTCTGCTTGTATGTTGAGAATGTCATTTCTAAGGCATGGTAGTAAATTCGCAAACATAATTTGTAAATTTCTTAATTTGAACTGTGCAATATGTTAGCATGGTAATGAATTTTCGATAGCAAGTATGGTAATTGTATCCCGTGTCCCGTGGACACCATATGAGCTTTGCTATTATTGACCACAACTGGTATTTCGCAATACAAATGCTGATATTTTGACGAGAGCGGCTGCTCTTGTAGGGGAAATTTGCTCCTGTAGAGTTTTACTGATTAATAACTTCAATTTTAGTGTGTGGCATAACACTGCCTATTAGAAGATTGAATCCATCCATTTCTTCTTGTGTCTCTGGTTACATATGGGCCGGGAGCAGATACTTCCATCTGGTTTCTGTGAAAACTTTTATGCCATTGCTATCTGGTCTGGTCTAGATCTCCTTTCTTTGACAGAATTTTGTACAAAATCTTGATTTCAGATAAAGCCCTTGAATCTCTTAATTAATCAATTTTTTCTCTAAAGAAAAACTTGTTAAATTAAAAAAGTGAATATACATGTTATGACCCATGAGAGGGCTGCCCAGGCCAAAAAATGCCTTCCAAAAACTGTTTTCCCCATTGCAAGCCTGAAATAGTCTTTTCTTTTAAACTTTGAAAATCTATTTGGGTTCAAGTTTCTTACTTTTTAATCATTCTCACAGAGCCTAGAGGTTGATATATGGATGTTGTCCTGCACTTGATATGAAACTTTAATTTAGTGGGGAGGTGAATTGAAATATGTAACTAGGTTCGGTCTTCATAATGACATGTGTAATCATGATTTTATGTAATTGATGTAAAGAAGAAAATAAAATTATTTTTGTAATAAAGTCTATTAAGTCAATGTCATAAAGTCTATTAAGTCAATGTCAAAGATTGAAGACCCATCTTGGGCATGTTACGTATTATAAAAATAAATTTTCTTTGAGTCAAAAAGGTGTAAAGGAACCCTCCAAGGCCACATCTAAACTCAAACATCAAGTCGGCCTACAAAACTGTGATAAGTCGGCCCAGAAACATTTTCAATTCGGCCCACAAGCTATAACATGAAGGCTATATATTGAAGAGTCAACTTCATTTGTGTATCATCATTCAGTTCGTGTTACATAGTACAGAAGCTGGATAAAACCAAGCGAAGGAGATGAACAGAAATTGGAAGGACTGTCCTTTGGGTTATCTGTCTCACTTGTACAAGTCTAGTTGGGGTTCCTTCCCATGGCAACGAAAATCGAAGTTACAGTCAGCCCAGAAAGCTGAGAAATTGAAGTGTCAAAATCTGCTAATGAAGCTGAGTTGTTAGGGAAAGAAGATCTCCCATAATGAAGAAGTGAAGTCTAGAAAATATGCCATATCCAGTCCATATATGAAGAATTTCAGAGATCACAGGTAGACCGAAAACACAGACCTGTGATAGGTACCGAAATGATGAAGAAGAGCCGAAGTCTGTAGCAGTATACGCAGTTTGACCTTGTAGAAAAAGTGAAGAAGTGTTGTGACGTGGTCTTGGGGGGTTCATTTGGTCAAGGGTCTAGGTCTTGAAATTCGTCAATTGAAGATTCTATAAGTATTAAGAAGAAGAGTTCTTGCGGGTTTTCCTCTCAGTTTGGAGAGGTTTTGGCTCTGGCTGATTGCCTATATCTTGTTTCCTCTTGTCTCTTTGTCCTTTATGTTTTGGTAATTGTTTGATGAAAAGAACACTAATAATCAAGTTGAAGAAGAATCTAAATAAAAGAAGTAATCACAACCAATTACCATTAAAGAGAAATCACTCATTCTGCTGCCCCTAGATTTCTCAACAAGGTGACGGTTTAAGCTATTGGAAATTTGGAGTCATGTTAATTCATATTCTGTAATGAACGTTTTTATCTTGTTTAATACCTGCTATGATTCTGTTAATATCTTTGGTGTTAGTTTACCAACATTAAACCTTTTTGCAATAAAATATTAATCTTGTGTAGCCAGCTGCAGTTCCATATCTTAGCTATTTTCTTATCATGTCTTCTCTGTATTCACGAGTAATGGTATCTTTTACAGAGAGAGCAAACAAAATGGAAAGTGGATTCAAACAATCGCATATGTGATACAAGCCTAGGGGCCTTAGGTAAGCGTAAGATTTCATTTTGCTATTTTCAATTTATTGCATATGGAAGTTGGATGTTTTGAAATTTAACAATACCATGTTTTGTTATTTGTCGTATAACAGAGGCTGCATCAGAACAACAATTGTCCAGTTCATATGGAGCTATAGGGCAGTATGCTTCTAAGAAACCCAAACTTTCAATTTCAAAGCATCTGTCAGATACTTCTCCTGAAGCTGCTACACCTGCGACTAATGCCACATTGTCCCCCGGGGCATCTCAATTGAGTACCATGTCCAATGCTACTAAACTTACAAGACAGTTTGCTAGTCGAGACAGGAGTAGGAAAAATAAAACAGTTAAAGTGAGTTTCAAAGTAATATAATAACTTTTGGGAGCAACCAATCAATTTTACATTGGCTGCATAAAATAGTATCATGTGTCTTCCTTTGTCTAGAACCATGCGCTGATAAAATTCTAATATTCTACAGGACTATAACTCACACTCAAGATGTGTAGGATATAGTCTCATAAAAATATAACATTTACAGTCTGTGAATCAAAATATCAATATTCAGTTAGGCATAACTGACTAAGGAAAATGATTGAAGTGAGTTGCTTAATTAAATCTTAATTGGTTCTGTAGGCAGCTTCAAGTCACACGGCAACAGGCATTCCATGGTCAACAATTGAAGATCAGGTTAGGTTATCCTTTAGGGCTGCTTCTCTCTCTCTCTCTCTCTCATATATATTTACTTGTTTGATTATTTATTCTTGTCTGATGTTTATATATGATAATGGCATTACTTTCTAATACTTGGTCACTTTCAGGCACTTGTTGTTCTTGTGCATGATGTGGGTACTAATTGGGAGCTTGTTAGTGATATTATCAATTCAAGCTTACAATTAAAGGTGAGATTATTTTTCTGCCTTGCGATATGCTTACATCACAATATACCATTATATGAGACCATGTTCTACAAGGACTAGCCGAAGATAAGTAAAAAGGTTCCAGTGAAAGTTCTGTTTTATAGATATATTGTAGAGTGTGGCTAGTTGCATGGTTAAATGTTGCTCAGACAACTTGATGTTCTCAGGGTATTTTTCGAAAACCTATAGATTGCAAAGAGCGGCATAAGTGTCTCATGGAGAGGACAGCTGGAGATGGCTGTGATAGTCCAGAGGATTCTGGCTCTTCACAACCTTTTCCTGCTTTACTTGGTGTTCGGAAGGTATGCCATCTAGAGTCCTTGGAAAGCTACTGGTTTTACTTATCGATGTAAGCTGTTATTTTTTAACAGGATGCCTATGCATGATCTAACCTATGTTGAATGTGGATTTCACCCGAAGTTCTGGGGTTTAAATATGATAAGATAATCTTCTTTGTCCACAAATGAGCACAGAAATTGGTCAATAGGACAAGAACATAAACATGCTCGAGTCACAAGCATATTGTTGCTGAGAAATCTAGGGCATAGAGATTAAGTGATTTCTCTTTTATTAGTAACTGCTTGTGAGTGCTTTTTACTTCTTTAGATTATGATCTTCTTTTACTTAGGTTATTAGTGTTCTTCTTCATCAAACAACTACCAATGCATAATCCATAAAGAGACAAGAGACACAGAATATAGGCTATCAGCTAGGGCCAAAACCTCTTACTCTTTCAGAGGAAAACTTGAACCAATTCTTCTTATAGAGATTCCAATTGACGAATACCAAGACCAAGGCCCTTGACCTATTTGCCATTACAAGACCAAGACACAAAGCTTTCTTGATAAAATCCTACTTCCTTGAGTCAACCTTCTGCTTCTTCCTTCTTCTCGGCTTCTCTTCAACTTCGGCTGCTTCAGACCATCACTAGTTTTGGCCTCCTTGAATTAGACCATCCTTGCTTGGTGATTTCTTCTAGTTTACCATGTCTTGCTCTTAACCTTGCCTTACTTTCAACTCGGCTGCTTAATAGGATTGTAATTCCTTTAGGTTCCTTTTGCTGCAACAGAACTCTTACTTTCTCACACGTGCAGAGGAAGAACAACTCAAAACAGACTTGAAAAGGAGCTTGGTTGATAATCTTTTTCCTTCGCGGAAATGACATTTTTCTGTTGCAGATCTTCGCTGAAATGACCTGCTGTACCTTGCACTTTTTAACCGCAGACCGCTACCAAATATGCTTCTCTGAAATTCTGCGTTGAAAATGGAATCCGAGCTAGCTATTTATAGTTGTTTGCCACTGTTTATGAGCCGACATGAGTGCAAGTGAGCCGTTGTGACTGTTGGGGAGACAATTAATTTTATTTTGAAGCCGACTTGAGGTTAATGCTTGTGCTTGGTCTTGGAGGGCTACTAGACATTTCTAATGACTCACACACAAGTGTAATATGCCCAAGAAGGGTCCTTCATACATGACATAGACTCAATTTGACTTTTATGACTAGATGACTTAATCTTAAATGCTCACAATGGGATCCATTACTAAAATAAAATTCCTTGGTCATGAAACCCATGAGACAAGCATAATAATAATTTTATTTTTCTTTCTTTTCATCAATTACACAAAATCACAATTACACATGTCATTATGAAGACCGAATCTAGTTACTTTTCAACACTCGCTCTTAACTAGGGAGGTATTCATAATGGTACATGGCCATTCTCAATCAGAAGAATTTCTCAAAAAAAGAATCAGATTGGTAACCCATCTGTATAGTATCATATCAACTAACATTGTCACATAGCAAGACCTTGACTAACAACTCTATATCTCCACGAGATTTGAGCATAATGCTGGCGAGACGAATGATGTATAGACACCCTCATCATTGTCTCTCTCGAAACATACCCCACCTGGGTTCTCAGGGTGTGTTCCACTAGGACTATTCTTATCTTGGATTCCCAGTCTTCAAAGAATATCGGTCCTCTATGACTACTCTTATTTTGGATGCCCTAATACATCCTCAAAGAGCATCAGATGTCGGATGTTTACCCAATCCTCCATTCTGCCTTCCCATGTGAAGACTAGAATGATGTGTCTATCTTTCCCTCTTAATTAGGGAGGACATATCTATTTTGATAAAGGAATGAACTCATTCCTACGAAAGGACTGTACCGAAGCTCCCTCTTGGCTTAGGAATTTCCAAGTTTCTTCCAAGCAAGAAACTTGTTTCCAGGCTCCCTCTTAATTAGGGACCTATAGCAGCGCCTCAGGTGGAGATGGTTGGACAACCAGCTGCTTGAAGAACTCCTGCTCACGATGTCATGAACTTCTTTTCATTATCTAGGAGTCTTCATGTTTGGGACTTCTACATAGGGCACCGACCCTCCATCACTTTCATCCATGTCATCATCATAAAATGATCCGTTAGTCCATATCTGGCCTTCCTTCATACCATGTTTACTTAAGGATCTTTCATCCTACTACATGTGTATCAGTGGTGGAAGACACCCATAGATCTTCCCTTGGCATTCCTGCATAAGCCCATCCGGATATAAAAATAAAGGAATGAACATTACCTTTGTGATGGTCTTTCATCATGACATCTTCTAGTTTGCATCAATATTTTGCATACATATCAACACATCTCCCAAAGATACATATTGTCAAGGGTCTCTTTTCCGTTTAGACTTCATCAGAGTCTTCATATCTTCCATGAAGATATCCTAGTCAAATCTTCTTGGTCTTTCGGATGTTGATTTTCTTTACCATGGTTGCATATTCCATGATCTCTTCCTTCCTTTCTTCACACATTACATTCCCAGGAGCTTCCAATGAGAGTTCCTTAATTGTAGTCAACCACCTCATACTTCATATGAGGACATTTTATTTTGATTTCATCTAGTGAATATGTGACCCATGCGTTCCTACATTCCTTTGAGGGAGGAGATCCTTACTTTTGATCATGCTTTTCAAGATAGAGCATTGATCCATGTTACATGCAACCATATGCCATGACTTTCACAATATCAAATGTAAGCATACATACATACTTTTGATTGAAAGAGCTTCAATCCCTTGAACTGCTTCACTTTTATGTCATCATACTATCATCCCATGAATTCCACAAGCTTGGAATTCTTGATGCAACACTTGCTTTTCCTCATGATCGATGAACCTTTCAATGAAGATTCCATTAGAGAATATTGAGGATTTGAAGTATTCCTATCAGCGGATGTTTCCTTTTGACAAATGTATGATGAACCTTGTACTAGATGACCTTGCCACTTATGTTCCCAATGAGATTCCCAAGAGCTATATCCTTGACTTCCATAGATTCAAACCATCTTTCATGCTTTTCTATGATGATGTCCCGAGCTTTTGCTTTCAATGCTTCTATGATGCCTTGATGCATCCCATTTAGTGAATCATGATAGCCATATCTTACAACAAAAGACTTAGGAACTTGAAAAGAACTTAGGTGAGGAAGACTATCTGAACAATGGAGATCTATTACTTCCTCCTTCCTGGGTTTCTTCTTTTCAACTTCCTCCACTTCCTCGGTGATGTGGGCTTCTTCTCTTCGTCTTTTGTTGTTGTCCTTCTTGAGCTTATGACGAATTCTTGACACCCATAATATTAGATTTTGGTCATGTTCTTTTTCTTTTTCTGAGGACCAAACTTTCGAAATTGTCTGTTTCTTGTCATTGCAGCATAAACTTGATTTTGCTCATCTATTCCCACATCAGATTTGGCCTTCAGTCTAGATTCTTCAATCTTGGATAGTGACCATAGAACCTGGAATGGAGTAACTTCTTTCTTCCCATAAATACTTGAAGTAAAGTTACCCCACTCCCCGGTAGTGCATAAAATACCAGTGTAGCCATTTGACTATCAGACATGACTTTTCCCTGTTCTTGTAGTTGATCTCGGATCTCAGATATCCTCGTAAAGTATGAGGCTATTCCATCTTCCTTAGACATCTTCAGCTTGTAGAGTTCTTGCCTTAATGATATGACTTCTCTAGCAGTGCTTACATAATACAACTCAACTAGTTTGTCATAGATTTCCTTTAAAGTTTCAAGTTTAGATACATATGGGATGAGGGGATCCTTGATGGATTCTATGAGAATCCTTTAAGCCCTAACTTCCCCTTTCATAGACTTGGCAAGAGCTTGAGCATCTTCCTCTCCTGGTTTTGCAATAGATCCTTTGACATGATCCGTGACCTCATTTTCAATGAGATTTAGAACTATCCTTTTCTTCCATGCAAGATTGTTTGAAGCCCCAACCAATTTGTTGCTCTCCTTGCAACAAGATATTTTGATAGATTCAAATAACGTCACATACTTACTAGATAGGATGCTCTTTTCTCCTTGCTACGTCTTTGATGTTGATGATGATATAGAGAATAGAAAACTTCTCTTTGTTGAAGATAGTTTTCTTCAATAATGATTCTTGATCTCATAGAGAGGGAGATCCCTTTTGATGGTGAAGTCTTGTTGATGAAGATCAGTGATGAATTTTTGGTGATGTCTTTAATGGTAAGGAACTTGTTTCAACGAGAGAGAATCTTGATGACACCGCCTTTTGATCTAACTTCCTTTGGATGAATAGTCTTCAAAACACTTTAACTTGATTTGTAGATCTCTTCAATTTGAGTAGATGTTGGGTTATGGCCTTCTTGTCTTGATGATGATCCCAATTCTTCTTTGTAGACTTTTTTGATCTAGGGTTATGATGCTTCCTTTGACTTCAAGATGATCTTTGCTTTGATGCCTTCCTTGAAATTTGATCCTTGTGTGTCTCTTGATAAGATGCCCTTCCTTGACTTAGTTACCTTAGCTCTGATACCATGTTGAGAAGTCTAGGGCATAAAGATTAAGTGATTTTTCTTTTATTAGTAACTGCTTGTGAGTGATTTTTACTTCTTTAGATTAGGATCTTCTTTTACTTAGGTTATTAGTGTTCTTCATCAAACAACTACCAATGCATAAACCATAAAGGGACAAAAGACACAGAATATAGGCTATCAGCCAGGGCCAAAGCCTCTCACTCTTTGAGAGGAAAACCCAAACAAATTATTCTTATAGAGATTCCAATTGACGAACAACACTCTTACTTTCTCACACGTGCAGAGGAAGAACAACTCAAAACAGACTTGAAAAGGAGCTTGGTTGATACTCTTTTTCCTTCGCTGAAATGACCTTTTTCTGTTGTAGACCTTTGCTAAAATGACAAGCTGTACCTTGCACTTTTTAACCTCAGACCCCTGTTAAAGATGCTTCCCTGAAATTCCGCTTTGAAAATGGAATCCAAACTAGCTATTTATAGTTGTTAGCCACTGTTTATGAGCTGATATGAGTGCAATTGAGCCGACGTGACTGTTGGGGAGACAATTAATTTTATTTTCAAGCGGACTTGAGGTTAATGCTTATGCTCGGTCTTGGAGGGCTACTAATCATTTCTAATGACTCATACATAAGTGTAATATGCCCAAGAAGGGTCCTTCATACATGACATACACTCAATTTGACTTTTATGACTAGATGACCTAATCCTAAAGGATCACAATGGGAGCCATTACTAAAATAAAATTCCTTGGTCATGAAACCCATGAGACAAGCATAATAATAATTTTATTTTTCTTTCTTTTCATCAATTACATAAAATCACAATTACACATGTCATTATGAAGAACGAACCTAGTTACTTTTCAACAATTGTGGCAGTTCCAAGGCTACTCCTATGCATGATCTAACCTATGTTGAATGTGGATTTCACTCGAAATTCCGGGGTTTAAATATGATAAGATAATTGTATTTGTGCACAAATGAGCAAAAAAACGGTCAACTGGACTAAAGCGTAAGCATGCTCGAGTCACAAGCATATTGTGGTAGTTCCAAGACTACTCCTGCAAGCTAAAAGATTAAGAGACACAAGGAAAATATAATAGAGAATAATAAATGATACGCAAGAGGATAAACCCTTGAAAAGAAAGAGGGCCACTATATTGTGTTAGATAGGGAAGTCAATATAGAATAGGAAGCAAAAAAATCTCCATATGCTGCGATCACTATGAGAAAAGAAACAATGCGTGGAAAAAGTGAAGCAAAATTTGTGAGAACATAGAAATTGAAATGTTATTCATCTCCACAAATGACCAAAATAGGTCCTTTAGCTTCACAAATGGAAAATGTCATTAATCTCTTATTCAACTCATTGCCTATTTACATACATACACATGATAAATGGAGATGGAGATGTGACATGCAGTGCACAATGATATTACCTCCAATAGCGATGATAGATCATTTCAAGATGGGTTGGTGAGTGCCCTTTATACATAGAGGTCCATATACACAATAGGTGGTAGTGCAGTATTATATACCATAAAGACACAATTGTGTACATGGACCTCACAAAGACAACCTGTTGACATTAACAAGCAAGATGATATGTTGCTTGGCTGTCTTGTTTATGTGAGTCCTCAAAGTTTTCCTTCTCTAAGGCCAAAGTCTTGTCTTATTCAAGGACTTTGTAATTGGTTCAGAATCTCGGATCATTTACCCATTTGCATTGTTGTGTTTATTGGAGGGACTTGTATCTTTATGTTTACCTTGTGTTATAAGTTGAATGCTTCATTTTAGAGACTAATGAGTGTATTCAAGTAGTTTCATGTGTGTAGCATCTTGTACCTAGGTAGAAGTGTTGGGAATACTGAGGGGGGTGGGGAGGTGAATCAGTGTTTTGTAATTTCCACAATTCAAGTATTAAAACAATTGACCAATAATGTCAATATCAAATGAACACAAGATATATATATATATATATATATATAATATATATATATATATATATATTACAAGGGAAGCTACAACTAGAAGGGCTACAACCCCAAGATTTACTAGCTCCCACTGGAAGGAGGCAACAACCTTCTGAAGGAAGCTACAACTTTCTTCCCTAACACCACCTTGTCACCCTATAGAATAAAAGATAGAATAAAAAATCTCTTGGGCTCCAGTACCAAGGACAATGACCCAAATACAACAATATTCAAACAAATTTAGTACCACCCCTTTGCCATGTCCAATATGCAATCAATACAATTCATACCTCAGATCATTAATACAATAGGTGCTCTTACTCTGTCCTCCATAGCTTGTTGAGAAACCAAGCGTAGTGTAGATTAGGCTTGATTCCTCTTAACTTGATAATTACTTGTGAATGTTTAATGTCTTCTTATTACTTCTTAAGTGTTCTTCATCGAGAAATTATGCGAATGTTTAGTCTTTCAAGAAAAACAAAGAGGCAAGAGACACAAAAATTAGGCTCCAAGCCAAGACAAAACCCCACAAGGGAGAAAACCAATCAATTCTCCTCTTATAGAATCAAATCAAATGAGATATCCAAGACTTAGACCAAGACCAGAACTACCACCAAAAATGCCAAGTCAAACCCTCCTTCAGGTCACCTCCAATGTCAAAGTTAATGACTGTCAAACTGTTCCAAATTTGGTCAATTCCTAAAATGTCTGCCCCTAGAATTTCGGGCTCACAGTAGAACAGAGAAAATCGCCCTGTTCACATGTGTGAGCCGTGGATGTCTAAAATTTGGTCAAACAAAAATATTCTTCTCTCCTTTGATTTTGGCTCCTTATTCTTCTTTATTTTGTTCAAAAGATGCTCCTTCTATATATATCTGTCCAAGAGGTTGTATAGGTGGCCCTTTGGAGGACTAGGTTGACTTGTACATTTTGTGGACTTTTTGACTCAATCGAAAAATCAAATTTCTTTTCTTACAAAAGTCCAAATGGGAGATGACTCAAATACATTTTTCTTTGACTCATAATAAATTCTTTTTGACTCTATAACCATGAAAAAACATGATTTGACTAAAAATAAATATAATAAATACATTAATGATAGTTTTACATTACATTATGAAGACCAACACTAGTTACAATTTCAACACTCCCTCTTAATGATGGAGATATTCATAATGACTCAACAAGATATTCTCAAGTTGAAATATTCATATAAGAAAGGATTAGGATTGATAAGAATTAATGATGATTACATCATCATAACCAACATTGTCAAACTACCAAGGCCTTGACAAGTAAGCTCTATCTCTCCACTAGATCAGAGCACAATGCTGGGAGGCATAAATTTGGACACCATCGCCTCTCAAGGCACATACCCTAACTTGGTGTTCACTAAGGTATGTCCTCATAGGACCATTTCCTAATCCATTGTCACAATACTTTGACACCAGGAAATGTCGGTCCTTAGGACCATTCTTATCTTAGATCAATCTACTTGACTTACAACTATTGGTCTTGGTCATAATATAGATCTTCAAAGAATGTCGGTACCTGATGCTTATCCAATTTATCATTCTCCCTATCACTGTTCATGCACTAGGCTTATGAATTTTCCTCTTGGCCATAGTACGTGACACATGGAGGACATGGTGGCCATCCTCACTCCCTCTTAACTAGGGAGGAGATCCTCACTCCTCAACCAAGGAGGAGATAACCACAAGCCTAAGCTTGTCTAAAAAATGCCCATCCTTTTTCATGAAAAGGAACTTCATCTATGCATCGACTACTTGTTTGTCCTGTGGAGATCCATTGTAGCTTCTCGGATCTTATCTGCATCACATCATAACGAACATTGACCTTCCTAGTTTTCTAACAATCTTCATATCGAATCCAATGCGTCATCAAATAGTCCATCACAACATTTTACAGAGCCAAACTGCTTCATAACTAATTGTATAAACTTCCATGTTCTCTTCATTCATAGTGCAACATAATTTTTCTTCACGCTCTATCAAGAAATCATCCCAATTTTTGAGTAGATTCAACCATCGATAGTATCTATACTCGTCATCAACACTGACAACTCAATTGATGTGTCCTTGAATCGAATCCAATAAGCTCAAGTAATGACATATCCATCCAAGATCTTGCAGATCTCTCTTTCCAGCTAAGGTAAGTGAACTTCTTTATTAAGTCTTGCTTTCATGCTGCCATCGAATCAACTTCTTTGATGCATACTTCAAATTGCTTTCTCCTTGTCTATTGAGATTCAAAAAAATCTTCATTCTTTGCTACGTTCTTTCAATTCTTCCATTTGTTAGTAAAGCTTAGATAGTTCTTGTTTTCACTAGCAAACTTTAGAAGACTATGAAAGAACAAACTGCAAAGTGCATAGACAAAATAACAATGATTAGTAATCAAAGAAAGGAGATGTGGAATACTTATCTCTTTGAGGAGAGTAAGCTCCCTCTTAATCTTAGACCTTTTCATCAACCTTGTCCTCACATCAGTATAATGTTATTCCTGTCATTCTCAAGAGCTAGGTTTTCTTTTGACAACATAAATGATTAGTTAGGGTTTTGTTCCTAGGGTTTTCTAATTCAAACCTTTGCTAGGGTTTACAAACCCTAGATTCTCCAAAGTGTTCAAGATCTGCTATCAAGAATTGCAAATTCTACAAATATACTAATGAGTTAGTTGCAAAAACCCTAGAGATGTTAATGGCAAGCCTTCTATCTGTTGGAAAATGTAACTAGTTTTGGTCTTCATAATTGTGAATGTACTCAAATCATTATGTATATCTTATGTTACAAGAAAAAGAAGAAAGAAAATTATTATTTTAAGCATGGGTTTCATGCTCCATTTTGATGGTCATCTAGCTCAAGCATGTTCTTCATGCTTCTAGAGTTTGTCGTGTTAAAAGAATATTTTTCTTGTGTCAAAAGAGTCTTTATCATTTGTATAAGACCCTTTTGAGCAAGTTGTAACATGTAAAAGATATTGATTTTGAGTCTAGAAAGTCCTGGAAACCTCCAAGCACAAGTCCGCCCGAGCAGTGACAAGTCAGCCTAGAAGACGCTTTTAGACCTCATGGAAAGGCTATAAATACAGATAGCTTCTGTTGAGAAATCTAGGGTATTCAGAGTTACAATATTTCTTTGCTTGATAATTGCTTGTGATATACTTTTACTTCTTAACTTATAGTCTTCTCTTTGTTAGCTTATTAATGTGTTCTTTTCATCAAGACAATTACCAATATGCACAATAAAAGACAAGTGACACAATATGTAGGCTTCTCAACCAGGGCCAAAACCTCTCATCTCTTGAGATGAAAACCCGATCAAAATTCTTCTTCTAGATCTTCAATTGATAAGTACCAAGACCATGACACAGACCCTTGACTCTGGTATCCTCCTAAGAACCTTGTCACTAACCTTGATGCTCCGCCTCTTCCTTTTTTATCTCGTCTTTCTTCTTGATCTTGAACTGCTCTCCTTGGCTCCTTCTAGAGAATCTCGATCTCTCTACTTTATACTGCTTCCCTAGAGAATCTCGGTCTCTAGTCTTCACACTAATCTTCTTGGCTACATCTAGAGAATCTCGGTCTCTAGATCAGAAATCCTAGTTTGGATATCCTCGATTCTCCTTCTAGACAAATACCCAGAAGGAACATTCCTTTCGTCGATCCTAGAAGAATCTCTAATTCGCACTACCTAGGAGACTCTCTACTTCACACTGCCTAGAAGAAACTTCCTTCGCACTGCCCAAAAGAAATATCTTTCTCTCTTTTTTGCACTCTTCTTTGTAGCCTCCTTTCTTCATACTTCTTCTAGCCCTTCTTCGCACTTCTGTTTACCCTTCTTGTTCACACTTCTGCTTGTCGAAGTCAAGTCGAGTTTCATGCTCAAAGTGGAGGATGAGTGTGTCTATATATACACCTCAACACATGTCCTTTAGGCCGACATGACATCTGGAGGTAGGCTGACTTCTTCTAGAGAGTTCCTTCATCGTTGTAGGTTGACTTGAAGAGGATATATGACAAGTTCGTGGAGGATACTTTATCTAGACAAGATTGACCTTTTACAAAGTGTAACATGACTTCATTACATGACAACGACTCTAACATTTTATGGCTAGATGAAAAATACATCCTAAAGATTCTCAATGGGAGTCTTGACTCAAAAACAAAATCCCAATGTTCCACCAAGACTCCGGTGCGGGGAGACGCACAGGGGGGACGTGTGGGAGTGCCCTCAAATTTTAGGGAAATTTCGGGGGTGCGGGGAGTCGTCGAGGTATATATATATATATATATATATATTATATATAATTCAAGTTCATATTCATTGTTCATTGTTCAATAATGAAAGCATAAAAATATTAATAGACAATTGAAATTTGAATCATTGATCCATCCTCATCATTCATTTTGCATACATCATTTCATCAGAGAATACTCAAGTGACCAATCTCATCATTAATAATTATATTCATCACATACCATGAGATTCGAAAAACAAAAATAAAAATCAATAAATAAAATATTCAAATACATTGATCGATATCATTCATCATTCAATGGTTCATCATTCTACAATCTACATTGATTTAAAAACTAAATTCATCATTCTAGAATCTAAATTGAAAGCAAAACATACTAGTATATGCTATATTTTCAAAGTTTGAACACTAAATTTATATAACTCAAAGTTTCAAAGTTCAAACTCAAAAATTTGAACACTAAATTTATATAACTCAAAGTTTCAAAGTTCAAACTCAAAAATAGTTAAGAGTGAAGAGTCAAGTCATCAATATCTAGTGTCGCAACTCAAAAATGAAAAATGGATAGTGAGCACTGAAAATAAAATGATAAATCAGCATCAAGAACTCAATCTCAATGATTGGTCTTCTACTTTGGGTTGAAATGAAATGAGCTTTTAACTTTAAGTTTTGCCTTTCATGACTTTTAGGTTTAGGCTTTTAAGTTTTAGTTATTTAGTTTTAATTTTAATTTTTTTTCTAGACTTTTAAGTTTTAGTTATTTAGTTTTAATTTTAGTTTAAAAAAAAAATTTAATGGTTTTGATTTTTGAATTTTTGATTTTTAATTTTTAAGTCTTATTAGACAAATTTAAAGGGGGACGCCCAGGCGCACCCTTTTTGGGGAGTCTAGACTCCCACAATGAAGGGGGACGCCCAGAAGCACCCTTTTTGGGGAGTCTTGGGGAGTCTAGACTCCCACACTGGGGAAACGCGCCCCCTTGCGTCTCCCCAAGACTGCCCAAAAAGGGTGCGTGGGGAAACACACCCCCAAGAGACTCCCTGTCCCGGGTGCGTGGGGTGCGAGGGGTGCGCGCACCCGACCCTGGGGGACGCGTCCCCGTGGAACACTGCAAAATCCCTTGCTCATGAAACCCATGAAGCAAGTCAATATAATAATTTTATTTTTCTTCCTTACATCTTATTACATAAAATCATATTTACATGTCATTATGAACACTGAACCTAGTTACACTTTTCAACAGCTTCGATGTCATTTCACCACCAATTTGATCTCTCATCAAGAAGTTCGATCTGAAGCAAGAAGCATCAAGGAAGCAAGTGCGAAGGTCTAGAAGGCAAGAAGAACTCAATAAGAAAAAATAAATTCTGTTTCTGGGCCTTATTCTCTCAAATGTGCGAAGGTTAGGGTTTTGTCGCTTCAAGGAAGGCCGAAAATTGCTGGAGGACGAATTGCAGATCTAGGTTGCAGGAGAGCCGTATACTTTGATTTGGTCTAGTTTGAATTTGGAGACCTTGGCTTGTTTGGAGGAAGAATTCTTGAGGAATTGACATGTGCCATAATTAGGGTTTTTGCAGCTGCTATAGGGTCGAAGCTGGGGGCCAAAGTTGAAGCTGGAAGCTGGTTGAAGCCGAACTGATCATTGTTGATTTGGCTGGAAGGGCTTCTTTGAGGGCTGACTTGGTGCATGGAGGAGGAGTTGGTCTAATAAGGTTTTCGGTCATTTGAAGCAGATTCTATAATAAGAAAATAAATTTTCTAGGTTTTCCCCTTGGAGGGGTTTTCCCCTGGCTTGGAGCCTAACACTTGTGTCCATTTTCATTAATATTTTCGTTCTTGATAATTTTTTGATGAAAAGATCTAACAAAGAAACACAAGAAGATAAATAAAGTTCACAAGCAATTATTAAGATTAAGGACAAATTGAATTAATCTCTGCACTACTGCATTCTCCTACACTATGCATGAGATTTCATTCCTTGATCATAGAAACCTAGTCTTCAAATGCAAGGAGAAACTTTGAATGCTAACATATCAACGATCTCTAATATGTCTACAGACCCTTTTTATATAACAATACTATTTTTCAAGAGAGCACTATCATTGTCAATCGCAAAAATTATACGTACCTCTTTTAACCTTACCAGTCCATCCTCACAGTCTATCTACCCTGTCCAGAGATTATTTGACTTGATATCATCTTCCTTCAACATAGGTGTCTGAAACCCTTCAGCCATATGATCCACAGAGATTTCTTTGAGCTGCTAGCAATTTCCTTTGTCTTGGTTCACAGAATTCACACATTCATTGTTTATAGAGGAAGATCAGCCTTTGTATATTCTTCAGATCCCTTCGATATCAGACAGGCCGGCTTCATGGTGCAGTTCATCCTTCTTTTATGTATAGAAAAAGAGTTTCGGTATCATGGCTTGTGCTACTGAGATGGGCTTGGTGGCTACAGATTTTATATATCATTAGATTTCATATGAGTAGGATTATAGTCCTTACAAAGAGGTATGCCATTTTTTTCTTAGTAAAGATCTTCAAACTTGATAATAATTCGGCTCTTTTACCACAAAGTCTTGGTTTCTAGAGAAGATTCACAGGTTGTCGCCCCTTCCAAGTTTGACAGAAATTTGATCCTTTTTGCACAGAGGTATAGAGGAGCACAATCTTTCAAAGAGATATGTCGCAGATAACTGGTTTCATAGAAATATAATGCCTCAGGCATAGATGCATATGCCTTGGAGATATTGCTTCAGATTTTACTGTTGTTTATTCATCTTCAGATTTCGTATATTTCAGTCCCAAACTTTAGCCTCTCAAATTTCCTTATTTTCTATTGTTATGAGAGATGATGGGTTCTAATTGAAGGACGTGAGTGACTGTAAGTATTCTTTTTCCATAAGCGAATGGATGCCTTTTCATATGGTTCCAAAGGGATAAAACTAGTTGGTTCAAATGTCAAGAAGTTCGAAAGTCTTGTTTGGACTTTGTTTTGAAATAACACAAACCTCTTCACAGGATTTCACAGAGATAATCTTTCTTTTCCGAATCTGTCATAGAGGTATTATAAGTTCAGACTTATGCTCAGATTAGTTCCATAACTTGTACAGTCTCACAAATATTTGGTCTGGATATTTTGAAGTGGTTCATGTTTACAAATTTCCATGTAGACTGAGTGTCATAGGTGGTTTGCATGAACCTCAGAGAAGTGCCACAGGACCTGGTCCAAGTTGTAGAATATAAAGCCACAGGTCCACACTATAGAGCTATTACTTAAGAGCTAAATCAACTCTTCGCCAATCAACAGTTGTTCATTGTTCACATGAATTTTGTCTCAGGCTTATCTTCAAGATGCCATAGAAAAGTTCTTCAAGAAACTTCACATAGTGTAGAAGTACACTGCTACAGTCTCACAAAAAGTTCACATACTATATTTCCAAAGTGGCTTTGCGTTCCATAGTGGCTTATAGACTTTTTATGTCATAGTGCTTTAAAGACTTCGCATAGAGTAACATCCTTTTGGTCCTTGTATATATAACTTTGGCCTAGAGATGAATTTCGGATGGCAATAAAGGTACAGACCTCCTGAAGTAGCCTTAACTTTGGACTAGCAGAGCAGAGTAATTTGGATATGGCTTCTCAAAGATATCCACAGGTAGGATCTTTGAATTACAGAGGATCTTCAAATGCCACTACAATTATTTTCTAGCTCTGATACCATGTTGAGAAACCAGGCGCAGGGTAGATTAGGCTTGATTCCTCTTAACTTGATAATTACTTCTTTATGTTTAATGTCTTCTTATTACTTCTTAAGTGTTCTTCATCAAGCAATTATACAAATGTTCAGTCTTTCAAGAAAAACAAAGAGACAAGAGACACAAAAAAGGCTCCAAGCCAGGGAAAAACCCCACAAGTGGGAAAACCCAACAACAATTCTTCTCTTTTAGAATCAGATCAAAATGAGATATCCAAGACCTAGACCAAGACCAGAACTGCCACCAAAAATGCCAAGTCAAACCCTCCTTCATGTCACCTCCATGATGGTCAAACTGTCACAAATTTGGTCAACTCCTGAAATTTCGGGCCTACAGTAGCACAGAGAAATTTGGTGTGTTCACACATGTGAGCTGTGGATGTCTGAAATTCGGTCAAACAGAAATATTCTTCTTTCCTTTGAATTCTCTTTTCTCCTTTGATTTCAGCTCCTTGTTCTTCTTTATTTTGTTTAGAAGATGCTCCTTAGTGTGTGTGAATTTTCTGCCAAATAGGTTGAACTGTCTTCTATATATATCTGTCCAGGAGGTCGAATAGGTGGCTTTTTGGAGGACTGGGCTGACTTGTTCCAAGGAGGGATGACTTGTACATTTTGTGGACTTTTTGTCTCAATATAAAAATCAAATCTCTTTTGTTACAGAAGTCCAAATGGGACTTGACTCAATTACATTTTTCTTTAACTCTTAATAAATTCTTTTTGACTCTATAAGCATGTAGAACTTGCTTTGACCAAAAATAAATATAATAATGAATATAATAAATACGTTAATGATAGTTTACCATTACATTATGAAGACTGACATTAGTTACAATTTCAACACAACTTACTTCAACAAAGACTTCTTCCTTCTTCAAGACTCAATATCAGATGTCTGCTACAAATCAAAGTTTGCTTCAGAATGTCTGAGATCTGCTACAAATCAAAGTCTGCTCCAGAATGTCAGAGATCTGATACAAATCCAAGTCTGCTATAGAGTGTCAAAGATCTGCTACAAATCCAAGTCTACTCTAGAATATCAAGGGTCTGCTATAGATCAAGGTCTTCTCTAGAATATCAAGGGGCTGACACTTCAACTCAAACACTTCAACAAACTTCAAGGTCGGCTTACACTTCAACTCAGATACTTCAGCAAACTTTATTAACTTCATACTCAGGCAACCTTAATCACCTTTTTAAACTGCATCAGTCTTGTCATTAATCAATTTGAATTGTGCCTTAAGAGTTCAGATTAGAGATCAGTCTTGAAAGGAGGCCACAAATATCCTTATGTTTGGAGCTGTAAATGGTAGCTTCGGTTGGTATTTTCCAGTGTTGCAAAAATTGTGATTTTTTGCCTGAAACAATTAAATCGGCCAATTAAATTGGTGACTTTTTCATTTTGAAAAAATCGCGATTTAATCCCGATTTTTTCCCAAAAAATATTGAATTATGTATTTTTTTGTATTTTTTTTGTTTTGCCGATTTTTTGCTGATTTTTACCAATTTTATCCCGATTTTTACGATTTTTCCGATTTGGGACCCTCATCGATTTAATCCCGATTGCGATGTTCGCAACATTGGTATTTTCATCTATAAAATCAAAAGAGAAAAATTGAATTTATATTTACCCTATAAGTGTTCACGTCGGTCCCTCCAAGATCAAGTCGGCGTGCCAAAGGGACACACCCCTTTGCATGGATGATACACTATAAATAGGGCCTATTCGCTCTCCTCCAAGGCACTTCCGATCACTTATCCATCTCTATTCAAGTGAAGCAACAAGAAGTATTTGAAGGACGAAAAGCAGAAGGAGAAGGATCATTATGTAGCCCTTTCTCTAGTGACCAAGGGAGGTTGAGTTCTGGATGGTTTCTGAGGTATATCTTTGTTGAACAGTGTGGATCTGAGGCACATAGATATCTGTGGAACAATACAGGTCTGAGACTAGTATCTCTGTGACATATTGAAGGTCTGAGGTTTGTTGCTCTGTGGATATGCGAACGTCTGGGACTCATATCTCTGTGACATATGCGCAGGTCTGAGGTTCGGTTGCTCTATGGATATTCGAAGGTTTGAGACTTGTATCTCTGTGACATATGCAAAAGTCTGAGGTTCGTTACTCTGTGGATATGCAAAGGTTTGAGGCTCGTATCTCTGTGACATATGTGAAAATCTGAGGCTCATTTATGTATGATATGTTGACTATGGAAGAGGCTGATTTTTGGATTCCTTGTGATCTGATGTTGATCTAGTTGCAAACCTTCTTGGAGGGCAGATTTGTGACATCTTGTATTGGATCTTGGAGGGTTGACTTGGCACTTGTGGGATGTCATCATGCTAGTCAGTTCTTTTCTATGTCTTATCAAAGATATGCTATTATAACGAATGTACAAATTGGATTGATTTAGACATTCTCTCATAAGGAAAGGTTGCTGGGTTTTTCCCCTTGGAGTGGAGTTTTCCTAGGGTAATCTTGCTGTCTCTTGTTTTATTGCCTCACTGTTATTTCTAATGATCTATTGTATTTAATGGTTGAAAAATTTCTTATGTATAACTGCTTGATGATTTGAATGCTTTAAGAAGTCAAAATGTATCATTGGACATAGTTATCTGGAAGAGAATTGTTCTAGTTTATCTAGCTACTAGAAAAATCAATACTTGTCACGGAGAGCCCTAAGTTTGGTCTACCTCAGGTGACCTTTGTCTCAGATCAGATGCTTAGAAAAATTTCAGACCAGTCTCAGGATGACTACCTCATATAAATGACTTATCTTTCAAGAATTATTCTTTAAATAGGTCTGTTTCATGTTCAGAAAATGCCACAAATGATCTTGTTTAGGGCCTGTATTTTTCCCCCAGATAGGTCGAAATGATGTCACAGAAATTCTACCTTAGAGAGGCCGCAGGTCTGCCTCAGGGAGGTCGAAGATCTGCTTCAGGGAGGCTGCAGGTTTGCCTCATGGAGGTCACAGATCTGCCTTGGGACTAGTGAAAAAACCACCACAAAAATACAAAAAAGTAAATTAAATACCCTTCTTGAATTATGACATTCTCTAGATATTCAATATGGCTCAAGCCCCAAATCAACTTCAGCAAGTTACTTTATCAAATCATGCCACAAATGCTTGTGTTTTTGAGCTCCATGGCTAGGAATATATAGTGTTGGAGGGAGCCCTATATTGGGGCCGACCTAACACAAAAGAAATGAAAAATTTCATTAAAAGACTCATCTTTTTACTAGAGCCGACCTAAACCAATTAGGGTTGACTAGGAGTAGGAGGATTAGGCTTCTTTAAAAATATTTTTTGTCTTTCAATATGCCTTCTTTTAAAGCTCAATTAGACACATGGACGAAGGTAAAGTTGAATTACAATTTTTGATCTCCTTTCGGGGCAACAATAAATTATTAAAGCCATGACTATAATAAGGCATGCTCTGGTGCAAAACCCATCCAATTGGGGCATTCAGCTTCAAATTTGAATATTTCTTCAACCAGGAGGACCCACAAGGTGTGCCATCTATTAAACAAAATGGTTTGACAAGGGCTATCAATCTAGAGTGTCCTTGGATACAAATTCACTGAAATGTGCACGCAAATCACCAAACCAATGCTGGCCCATTCACCCTTTCACATCAATGACAAATTCTCCAACAAGAAGGGCAACTTAAATTGGATTGTATTGTGGGAAGTTGATGTTTGTAGGAAAAGTAAGTTTCTTAGGGGTTGGGGGTGAATAATTGCATAACCATAGAGCCATGAACAGTCACCATAGGATTTAACTAAGTCAAACCCAAAAGGAATTGGAAGAGAATCCTTTTAGCCCTACTCAACAAACATTGTCTTTGGAATATTTAAAATTACCTTTGTGATTTTGAAGAATATAGCGCCAAGGGGGCTAATAGTAGGGTGTGTTGTCGCCCAAATTGTACACCTTAGGCACAATGCTCAGAGTAGGGGTTGTCACTTTGATCCCTACTCACTCCACTAGACTCTATCATAGCTATGTCAAGGGGGATATATTTGATTAGAGTGATTAACTTCCATGGTTTTCATTTCCTCAACTTGTTTTCCTTCTATGGCCAACAACCTATTCTGAAGAGTGATTTGACTAGCTTCCATGGAACTCATTTCTTTGGCATGGTCTACTATTAATTTTGCTTGATTAAGTTCCATGTTCTTGATGAGTTAAACCTGGTTAACCTCCATATTCAGTTGCATATCTTTAACCATTTGAGTTGACTCCTTGATAAGATAATTTTTCGTCTCTTTAGTTTCCTTTACTTCGGCTTTCGCTTTGACCTTTCTCTTATCTCCATATTTATCTTTGAAGGCATCAATAATTGATTGTAAAGAATCAAAAGTGTTGTCAGGGAACTCTAAGAACCAATCCATAGCATCATCACCTAGGGTGAGAATGAAGAGCTGCATCTTCACATCTTCATATTCGGTATATGGGCAACACTTGCTTATGCAAAGATTGACATTCTAAAGGTGAGTCTCGATAGTAATGGCTTTGTTACCTCGAAAAAGGGGCACCTCGTTGATGGCCATGCCGATTGAAGGTGGAAAATCGTGTGGAGCTCCCTGAAAGTTAGTAAAATCACAAGGAGAAAACAAGTCATCCATGATATTCTGCTTACTTGAACTTGAAAGAGAAAATGAATATTAGAGAGAGGTTCTTGTCCAAGATTAGCAAGAAATCTACAGGAAGAAAGCTTCATGCAAAAATCCCAAAATGAAATAAGTGGAGTTTCCATTTAAACAGGAATCAAACTCCAAAATACAAAATGTAAGAACCGAAATGTTAGTCGAAAAACCAGGAACAAAAAAAACTCTATCCTCGACAATGACGCCAAAAAATGTTGTCACCCAAATTGTACACCTGAAGCGTAACACTCCTAGTAGGGGCTGTCACTCTGATCCCTACTCACTCCGTGTAGACTCTCTCCTAGCTAAGTCAAGGGGGGTAGTCCCTAAGGGTGATTGATGAAGGAAAACTTTTTGAAGCAACAAGTTTAGGAGATTTAAAGGCAAGACAATTATTATTAGTGTAACTTGATTATGATTAGAGCAAGTGTGAATGTTTATGAGAAATGTGTGTTAAGATAGAATTCGATTAAGCAAGGTAGATACAAGATGTAAATATAATAGACCAGTGCCTAAAAAATGCCCAATGAAAATTGAGAAACTTGCAAATAGATATCTCAAATCAGAATAACAACAATGTTGCAAGAAGAGAAAAAGTTAGACAAATGAAATGCACAACTAAACTAGGTGTGATGACAACATGATAATTCCATCATGTTCGAGTAGTCAGATATCCATAATTTATCATTATCATTCATCAGTTTATCAAAGTTGTAACTTCAAATTCTGTAGCCTGGTGGGCCAGTGTAAAAATGATTCTAGTATGTCTATAAAGCGATGTAAAACACCTAGATAAGCTTACGAATTTTTGCTAACGAGTTTCATCCTAGGGAGTTTTTTAACCTCGTTAATTATTGTGTTTCTAAACACGAAATAATTAATACAATTTTTCTCCTAGATATACCCGCAAAGCTAGGGTGGGGCTTGATGGTGATGTCTTAAGTAAGTCCTAGTGTATCAAGTCTATGTATTTTCACCATACTAGATCATGTCTTAAGTCTTGCAAAATTTGGTTGAGTCTAAGTGTCTATTTTTAATTATTAAATTTTTAGCTGGTTAGGAAATTTAATAATTTGGATGTAAATTGTAAAATCAAGTGATTGTAAAAGTTGAAGGGGGTAGAGTTCTCATAGTTAGAACCCCTATACCTTAACTTAATGTCTAGACATCTTTTGCTGGTTGAAATAATGTCTATCCCCTCAAATTATTTTTACTTTTGGTTTTCCGGCAAAAAACTACAAAAAAATTAGCCAAAAAATGGTCAAAAATGTAAAATCAAGAGAAAATAAAATTCTCTCCAAGTGGAAAAACAAATTTTTGGAGAAGTTGGCCTTTCCCAAGGAAGAATTAAATTGAAAAACCCAATCCCAAGGCAGAAAAACCACAAGAAATTCTTTGGGGCCATAAAATAATTATTTTTTTCAAGAAAATTAATTTTTCTGGGTCTGTTGAGAAATCCAAAGTGTGGAAGTTAAGTGATTTCTTTTATTATGACATTATCTTGTGATGGTTTTCATTATTATTATTAGTTGTTACGAATTATCTTTTCTTGTCATCAAGGCTAATGCCAAGCAACAAATAGAAGAAGACACAAGATGTAGGCATGAGCTAGGGAAAAATCCTACTCTACGGGAAAACCAAGTCAAAAATTCTTCTTATAGTAGATTTAGAATGAGATGACCAAGACCCTTACAACTTAGACTCAAGACTACCTCCATCCATCAAGTCAACCTCATCACTATGCTTGGACCGAATCCTTATCACTGTGTTCGCACCGAGACTTAAGCATTGTGTTTGCACTAGCACCGAAATCATTCACTGTGGTAGCACTGAAATCATTCGCTGTGGTAGCACCGAAATATCTCCACTTCACTTCACTATAATCCACATTTGTGTCTTAGAAAGGTATGCCAAAATCCGCATACCTTCATTGTAATCTGCATTAAAATTCTTCACTGTAATCCGCATTATTGTGCTTGCATCGAGACTGTAATTCGGTTCTCCTTCTCTGCGTTTTGGTCCGAACCTCCTTACTACAATAACACTGAAATTTTCCTCTCTGAAATTCTTATCCGAACTGTATTGATATGCTTTGAGTGGAGTCCCCATACACACAGATATATATAATATAATTATTATATATTATATATATATATATTAAAATATATCGAGAGAGAGAGAGAGAGAGAGAGAGTTGTTTTTCCATCATAAATGAGCCGACATGAATATATGAAGATATGTGTCACTATATTATGCTGACATGAATTTATTGAGGGAAACTGACTTGATGAGGATTCTTTTGTTTTGAGGCTGACAACAAGGAGACCTTGATGGAGGAGTTTAACATAACAAGATAAACTTTGACTTAAATGAACAAACCTAAAGGCTACAATGAAGGCTTGATCTATGACAATTGACCCAAGCATGAAACCCATGCTTTAACAAGTCAATTCAATAATAATAAAAATCCTTTTTGCTTTTTCTTTTGACAATTTCATTAAGTACAATTTATGAAGCCCAAATCTAGTTACATTCTTCAACACTCCCTCTTAACTAGGGAGGTATTCATATTTACAGATAACCATAGAAGTACATGGAAGATATCAAAACACATCATCTACGAAGAAGTTTAGGCACCACAATGCCATGGATTAGATACCTGACCAAGGCAATCTATCCTAGGTCTCTCAACAATTTAGGCACTGCAATGCCACGGACTAGATTCCTGACCAGGGAGATCTATTTGAGTGGGACTAAGATGGACTCAAGCTTTCAGCCTCTCTAGGTACTATCAGGGTTGTTTGCTAACCATCGACCCTGGGATGTAGGTGTGTATCCGAGGTCAAAGCTCTATGACCAACACCAACCACCCTACTTAGGGATCTAGACATCAACACAAAGTGCTGACCATATGTCCTCCTAGGCAATGCTTCACTCACAAAGCCTCAACACTTGATCCAACAGATCAAGGACAAATCTTTCCCGATCAAATTGGTCGGTAACTAGCATGCTATCAAAATTTCAAGAGATTTACATGTACAAAGTTACAAACACAATCCCAATCATTAATATACTTTCATATGTTCATAAACAAATACAAACCTTAGGGGTCTTTCGTACAACTAGATGTTGCTTCTCAATTTATCATTGTAGGATTATCAACTAAATCTTTGACAGAAGATTGCTCAATCATACACTCTACTTCACATGTAGTAACATATTCTTCAATCGGAACCTCAAAATGCATTCTCCAATTTCTTCTTTCAAGGTAACCATCATGATTATGATATGCCCTCCCTCACAATTTTAGAGACTTGTTTCCATGAAGACAGGTGTGATGTGTCCTTTTCTCACTCATGGCTTTCACTAAGACTTACGACTGTTAGTCCTAGTCTATTGCATGACACATAAAGTAGAGAACCATATCCATCGCTTCTTCTTAACTTAGAGAAGTTCCTTCCATTCAAGCTCCCTTCCATTCAAGCTCCCTCTTAATTTAGGGGGGCTCAATTTTTTTTCTACGACATCGGAGAATCTTTCATGGGTTCCATCCTTCTCATCATGGTTATCATATCAACTTTTTACTTACAAACATCTTCACCATCTTGAAGATGATGTACCTGCACAACTTAGATAGCAAGTACAACCAAAACTATAGAAGCATGAAGTTAGCCATACCAAAAGCTTATAATAATGGAAGCAATAGACTTTACAAGTATAATCAGTAAGAGACTATACTTCAATACTTCAACTTCTTGCCCAAGTTTTGTTACAAACCCTAAATCACATCCACATCTCATCAAGATATCAAGTTCATTATATCTAGGGTTTCAATATGCTTTCATTGACATGACAAGTTCTTTCATATAGCAAACCCTAGAAACAAATCATATCAATGAATCTAACAACTTTTAGAATTCATATGTTAGAATACCTATTAGGATTTCATGTAAACCCTAGATTTTGTACATGAGGTCCAACCATCAAAACTAATCATAGCTTAATCAACAACATAACTAGCTTCTGCTAGGGTTTGATGTACACCCTAGATTTCTCATTTGCATAATCTCAACAATCACTATATAGATTCATAAATTCCAGATTGTCATATCACACATACTAGAGAATTTAACTACTACTAGGGTTTAGCTGCAAAACCCTAGATTTCCCAAATAGCATCATCCTAGAATATCAAACTCAGACAAGGGCTTAGATTAAACCCTAAGACTTATGACCAACAATAATTAGGTCAACCCACATATCTAGGAATTCATCATCATGTATAGGCACATCATATGTTAGGCAATATTAATATATTAGACATATACCGACTTGGACTAGGTTAGGGATTCAACCAATAAACACATATACTCCTAGGGTTTCATTCCTAGGATCTTATCTTAAAGTCATAACAAGGGTTTTTCTTACAGACCTAACCAAACCCTAAAGATATAGGGTTTCATAACATAACAAAACAAACACTATTATACCAAAACTTCAAAGGACATCATTCAACCCTAACAAGTTAGGATTTTCATGATCGTACCAAAACCCCAAACATAAAAAATTTCAAATAACATTTCTCAATAACCCTAAGTAGGTTAGGGTTTCATACATCAACATTAGCATACCCTTAAGTTAGGGTTTTCCAGAGAACCTATCTAGGGTTCTAAAAGAACAATCAAAGATAGGAGGAGGGTAGATTTATCAAATGATGAATCAACCACAACAAGAATCTTTATGATTCAAGACAACTAGACAAAACGATGTTAGTAATGTAACACAAATTTCAAAATAAGATGAACATACTTTTAAGAGAATTTTGTAAGGTGTATAGTCTAAGACATACCTGGAGATGTTTCTTGACAAACCTTGATAAGGTTCCTTGAAGTGTTTTTGTATTCAGCCATGATCTTTTATACCTGTAATACATACTTTCAAGCAAAACATGTGATACCAAGAAGATGATTTCATTTCTCAAGTTAGATCTCCTATGTAACCATGGAGGATGGAATCTTATGATATCAAGTTATTCCTTCTTCCAACATTTCGACTTTTGATTTACTTGTAAACCTTAGAAGATGAGGATTAAGGTTCTATGTCATCTAAGGATTACATTCTTTTACCCTAGACTAACTATAAACTAGGACCATCTAAGATTAGATATATTACAAATCTAAAAGTGTACCTTGTATTTATGTACCTCTGATTAGATAGCTCATTAGACTTGTTGCAAGTACATCTTGCTGAGCAAGAAATACTTACTTGATTTCCTTAAGCTGGTTCGTTGTTTCGGTCAAATTGATTTCTATGGCATCCTTACTTAGCTCAGAATTCAATTCTGCAGTGACATCTGTGGCATACTTATTTGTGTCAAACTTTAATCAAAACTTTTCTTCTGTAGTGACATAACCCGACTTCTATTATCCTTCTACAATGGCATCATAACTTGGTTTTAATATATTTCTGCAGTGATTTCTGTAGATGTAATTCAATCATTCGGTCCTTTGATGACGACATAGATGTGACTTGGTTATGTAGTGACAACCCAAGTATTAGTACAAGGTTTCGGTTCTATGGAGGCAACCCTAAAACGTTTCATATTTCACTGATTATACTTTACTGAAGCTTCACCGAATTCCTTGCTGAGGTTTACCAAAATTCACCACTGTAGTATTGAACCTTTTACTGAAATTCTTTTCTCTGAATTAGGTCCGAACTTGTCACCTTGAGGTATATTCAAATCCTTCTTCTTAAGGTGGGATCTTGATTTAACTGACATGATCTTCAAGACAAATGCAAACAAAACTTTTCATTGAGAATACTTCAAAGATGTATAAGTGGTCTTAAAACTGCCTTTGATCATGACCTTGGCTCCAAAACCATGTTGAGAAATCCAAATGTGGCAGTTAAACGATTTCTCTTATTATGACATTATCTTGTGATGATTTTCATTATTATTATTATTAGTTCTTACGAATTATCTTTTCTTATCATCAAGATGAATGCCAAGGAACAAATAGAAGAAGACACAAGATGTAGGCATGTAGCCAGGGCAAAACCCCACTCTAGGGGAAAACCGGGTGAAAATTATTCCTTCAGTAGATTCAAAATGAGATGACCAAGACCCTTACTAATTAGACTCAAGACTACCTCCATCCATCAAGTCAACCTCATCACTGTGCTTGCACCAAATCCTTATAACTGTGTTTGCACCAAGACTTCATCATTGTGTTTGCACTAGCACCAAAATCATTCACTGTGGTAGCACCGAAATCATCTGCTGTGGTAGCACCGAAATATCTCCACTTCGCTTCAGTATAATCCGCATTTGTGTCTCAGAAAGGTATGCCAAAATCTGCATAACTTCACTGTAATCCACATTAAAATTCTTCACTGTAATCCACATTAGTGTGATTGCATAAAGACTGTAATTTGATTCTCCTTCTCTGCGTTTTGGTCCGAACCTCCTTACTGCAATAGCACTGAAATTTTCCTTTTTGAAATTCTTATCCAAAGTGTATTGATATGCATTGAGCGAAGTCCCTATACACACCCACACACACACATATATATAGTTGTTTTTCCATCATAAATGAGCCGACATGAATATATGAAGAGATGTATCACTGTATTAGGCCGACATGAATTTATTGAGGGAAGTCGACTTGATGAGGATTCTTTTTTTTGTGGCTGACAGCAAGGAGACTTTGATGGAGGAGGAGTTTAACATAACAAGATAGACTTTGACTTAAATGAACAAACCTAAAGCCTACATTGGAGGCTTTACCTATGACAATTGACCAAGCATGAAACCCATGCTTTAACCAATCAATTTAATGATAATAAAAACTATTTCTGCTTTTTCTTTGGACAATTTCATTAAGGACAATTTACGAAGACCAAACCTAGTTACATTCTTCAACAAGGTCCAGTTAGTTGAAGAAAATTCGTGGGTCCAAAAGAAGTCAAATTTTCAAGGTCCTTCATCACGAGAAAATTCAAATTTAAAAAAAAAAATTGAGCTTATGGACCAAGGTGATTAAGTCAAAAATGATTTTTTGAGGAAACAAGGTCAAAATAATATTTTTCGGACAAGGAAAAAAGGGAATTATTATGGAATTCGAATTTCTTCATCAAGATCAAGGCACATGATTATTTTTGTCATGGATCAAGCAACAACTAGTCGTTATTCTCCAGGATTAAGTCACAATTGTGCAACTTCTTGGACCTAGCCATTTTCCACTTGGAGGGGGGATCTAGATCTCTCTATTTTTCCATAAATTGAGCCTGACGCTCCTCATTGTAACATCTGATCTTTGGATGGTGTAGTGGCTCTGGAAGCTCTGCAACATTTTTTTTGAGTAATAAAGCATCAAAGTCTTTGGGGCCGATATTATAGTGTATCTCTTTAGCTTGCTGTGTGAAATTTAATCTGATGGTGCTTTAAATTTCTACTTTGTGCTTTAATTTGTTAAATTCGCAGGCCATTTGGATTTATAGTTGCTTGTTTTCACCTATATCTCCATTGAGGACATTGTTGATTTACTAGATCTATTGGATTCTTGTTTCAATCACTAGATCTGTTTGTCACCTTGTGACTCAACCCTTTTGAATCTAACAAAATCTTTAAAGTTGTAGAAAATCTTATTAATCAGATGTCGAGCATTTGAAGCGAGTTCTTGTTTGAATCTTCATCTCCTCTAGCTAAGCGTTTGATGTAGTTCTTGGTTGAACCGTCATCCCCTTGGCACACAACAACTAAGAACCTATGGTGAGATTCCCAAAGGCTCATCATAAGATCACATTGAAGGGAGTTTTTTGACCTTTACTCTACCAAGATCACCTATTTATTTATTTTTTTAAATATTTCACTCATGTCATTGTGCTTTAAATTGATAGATCTGCTAATTAGAGCTATGTCGTGTGATCTATGGGCGGAGATGTCATCATACCCATAAATTAGAATTGTAAATTACTTGTTAATTATTTGTAAATATTTTTTCTAACCTTTATATTTGTACATAATTTCTTTTTATTTTGTATATATTTGTGGGTTTTGGCTTGCAGATTTGGAAGAAGATTTTAAATATTGGATAGAATATACTTGTATATATTTTTGTAGGTTGATCCTATCATGCTTAAGAAAGAAATCATTTTGAAAAGCCATATGTTCTCCTAGCTTGGACAGCTAGGGTCTTGGAGGAAAGCGTCATTTTGAAGGCCATCCCTCACTTTGATCCCGTCCCCTTGTAACCACAAGGGTTTGAGAATTCTTTTTGCTCCTAAGTTGAATTTTCTCCAGAGGTTTCTAATAAAAAAATGGACTTGGGGTGCGGTTATATTCTTTTTGTTCAAAATTAATTTGCAAATTTTTTTGGAGAGTCGCAAGCATTCTTCTTCAGCATTTGCTAGGCAACAATCACTCCTCGGCTTATCTCTTGCTCAATGATTTTAATTGACTAACATTTTGTTCTGCAAAGAAGAATTGATTAAAATCGAGGGTCTATTAATAAAATTGTTGTCGGTGGATTTTGGGCATCATACGATAAAATCATTTTTTTATGAAGTGAAACCCTTGCTTGTTGCACTTAAATCCCTCAAGCCTTCATTCGATCTGCAATTACTAGGGTTTTACAACCATCTCAGGTTAGATTTTGCAAATATATGTCATTTAAAGCTTGGAAAAATTTAGATCATATTTTTTTTTACGACAACTAGTTTTCTTTTGTCATTCTGAAATTTTTTTTGTTGGAAATCTTGTAACAAATTCAAACCTGTAATCTTCTGGAAGTCGTCTACATTTCTCTTTAATAGCCGTAAGCCCAAGAGGAGCTTCTTCACTCTTGTACAAATTTTCTGAGACATTTTCTCTGCGGCTGAGTTGAAAATTCTTATTGGGAACAAAAGCGTAATAAATTTCTCAAAGAGAAATTCAAGATCAATCTTAGAACCTGGAAAAATATTCAAATCTATTATTGTAGCCATCCTCAATTTTTTTTTGAAGTAGAATTGACTGACTTTGGTGAACCATCTTCATAATTTGAGCTTGCACGAATCTTTTTTGGACAACTAACTGTTCTAAGGAAAAACTCTTACAAGGAAAATCAATTTAACCTTAGGTATTTACATTCGGTTTTTTCCTAAGGTTTGCGTTTTCTCCTCCTTAAACTTGGGCGTCAATTTTTTTTTTTTTGGAAGGCGATTTCAATTTTGGGTAAGTTGATTCAAGAAGAATTTTCTCAATTTAATTTTTGCAATCATCATAAAATTATTCCCTAAATATTAACTTGAGTAGGGGTATCTAAATTTTATTTATAAACCACCTTTAAAGTTTCAAACCCCCTCATTTGTCTAAGGGAGCTCTTTGTAATTTTAGTAATTTTTTTTTTTGATGGAGCTTGGGGCCCCACCCCTTGGTATCCCTATCTTGTCTCTCATGGAGGAGCCTTTCTTTCTTTGCACTAACATTTTTATTTTTTATTAGAGTAGTTAACTGACATTTTGATTTAGTTTTATTTTTAATCTAACTTACATTACAATAAGCGACTCCTTTGAATTGATTTATATAGATTTGTTTATTATTGAATAAATTTCATTTGGTTAAGTTCATTGAAGTTGCTTATATCTTTTAAAATAACTACTTGTGCCTTTGCATTTCATTCACTTTCTCTTGAAACATTCTTAAAGACATATTCTAAGTGAAGTGATATTATAAATAATTCATTTCACATTAAGAGCAATTTTCTTTAAAGAACTTGTGTTATTTATTCAACGCTTTGTTTCATTGAGTGACCTCTATTTGCTTCGTTGTCATAAATTAATCTAACTTTGTACTTAAAGTACTTTTATTATTAAATGGATTAGTATTTCATTTCTTTGAAGCATATTGTTATAATTATACGTCATTGAAACCTTTTGTTAGCATCACTAGCATTTGCATCATTCACTTTATTGCATCTTCTAAGTTGCTTGTCTTATTTCAATTGAGGATCTAAAGTAACATTTGAAATCACTATTAGTAGGCTCATTGACCAAATTATAAGTGTGATATGTCTTTAATTTCTTTCTTGTTCAACTGTCTAAGCAAGTGAGAACATCTAAATAATCACACTATTAATCTAAGGCATTTGAGGGATTCTGCTATAACAATCCTAATCACCTAATTTTTTCATTGGGTAGTTCCTATTGCTTCTTTCGATCATTGTTAATAACTTGTAATCTTTTGCCCTTTGCCATGTTTATCTATTTGGTGATTGAAAGCGTATTGGTTTTTCAGTTTGCTTGAAGTAGTATTGGATATCATTGTCATCTATTGGAGCATTTGCATTTGTCATCATACGTAGTTTAGTTGTGCATTTCATCTAGCTTTTTCTCTTCTTGCAACATTGTTATTTTTGTGATTTGAGATATCTATTTGCAAGTTTCTCAATTTTCATTGGGCATTTTTAAGGCACTGGTCTATTATATTTACATCTTGTATCTACCTTGCTTAATCAAATCCTATCTTAACACACATTGCTCATAAACATTCACACTTGCTCTAATCATAATCAAGTTACACTAATAATAATTGTCTTGCCCTTAAATCTCCTAGACTTGTTGCTTCCAAAAGTTTTCCTTCATCAATCACCCTTAGGGACTATCCCCCTTGACTTAGCTAGGAGAGAGTCTAAATAGAGTCAGTAGGGATCAGAGTGACAACCCCTACTTTGAGTGTTGTGCCTTAGGTGTACACTTTGGGCGACAACGGGGTGCATATCAATTAGGATATGGATGCAAATGATGATATGCAAATGGAATTTCAATCCTTGAAGATTTGGATATTGGGAGCAATTTGATGTACAACCACATGTGCTTATGGTATAAGTTGAGCTATGTTAATAGAAGCATAAGGCATCTTGGGTCTGTCACCCACAAAAATGGGTTACCTTATAGGAGAGAACTTTTCTCCTATTCTTGACAACTAGCTGGTCAACCATGCAATGAGCAACCCCTAACAACCATCACTTGCTGATGATATGCGATATGTCTCTGCCACTTGAATTAACCATTTGCTTCTCAACCATTTGACATGAGCACATGGACAAAGGCAGGCCTCCACAAAAAGCGCACTTTGTTCATTTTGCAATTGGGTGCTTATGCGTGTTTTTCGTTGGGTATTTGGTATAGATCATGAGGTGATCTGGAATAATTGTGTGATTGATCTTGTTCTCTCACTTTAAATGGGGGGTTAATCTTCGATCCTAGTCCACTGGGACCTCTCGTAATGGGCCAATGGGTATATGAGGGGCACTACTTGGGAAACTGTGATTGAGATAGCATAGTTCCATTTTCCCCTATATCATACTTAACGCTTTCCATCACACATTGCAAACCCCTTATCTCACCTCCATTCTTTGGGTTCAACTTGTCATGAGTTCTTTGGGATTTGGCACCATATGTCCACATACTTGGGTAAGGCCTAGAAAATTCTCCCTAGGAGGTTGATGCAACTAAAAGAAATAGAAAGAGCATATCATGTGTTGGAAAATGTGCAATGGCAACATATTAATTCAATTTTCCTTAACCTTAATATTTGCCTGTGAACTTAGTTAATCTTCTTCTATTCTTTAGTTAGTTCTTTTCATCAAACAATATCAAGAATGAAACAACAACAACAGAGGACACAAAAAATAGGCTCTCAGCCAGGGCAAAATCCCTCCAAGGGGAAAACCCGAAAAACTCTTCTCTTCTTAGAATCTGCTTCAATTGAGACACAAAGATCGAAACCCTAGACCAAGTCCTTCTCCAAGTACCAAGTTAGCCCTCTGACAAGTCTTTCCTTGATCCTGCTCCGACTAGCTTCAATATTGCAACTTCGATCTGCCAATGTCAATACTGCAACTCATCCCGCAACTTCGATCCTGCAATTTTGGCCTTGCAACTTCTATGGAAACCCTAATCTAACCTCCTCTTGGGACCTACTAGAGCAAGACATCTCTTCTCAAGGTCAACGAGGTCAAGATAGGGTATTCTTCCTTCCGACCACAAGATACTGAACTTTGTCCTCTTGCTATTCAGACTTGTAACTTCAACTTCTCACAACACCAAAATCCCTAGAACTTCATATGTGTGAGAGAGATGTAGCCCGAAAACAAGATTTTTCCTCCTTTCTTCTCTTAGACCTTCGCTCTTCTTCTTCCTGCTTCTTAACTACAAATCAAATTCTTTCTTGAGAGATCGAACTTCTTGAGTGAATGAGTGCTAAATGAGGTCGAATTGCTTCTTTTTGTAGCCTTTCCAAATGGTCAAATTCCCTCGTTTAGGTCGACTTATAACTACAAGGGCTGACTTGTACTTTTGGAGTTTCCAGGGCTTTCTAGACTAAAAAATAATTCTTTTTAGAATTGCATCTTATTCAGAAGGGTCATATAAACATGATGTTGACTCCTTCAACTCATGACGATAAATCCTAAGACCTAACAAACCCTAGAAGCATGAAGAACATGCTTTTACCTAGAAGACCATCAATAAGGAGCGTGAAACCCATGCTTTAATAATAATAATTTTTTCTTTTCTTCTCTTGTTTGTTACATAGGATACATATTAAAATGAGTACAACAACAATTATGAAGATTCAAACTAGTTACATTTTCAACATCATGGCAACAACAAATCTAAAGAAAGAAAAATCAAAACGCAAAAGATAGTCGAGGACATAAAAATTAGCATGTGGGCAAAAGCCTATCATGAACTCTATGTCACTCATATGGCCATCACTTGGTTCTTGAGCATATGATGCTCCATTTCATCAAAGAAGGAACCTTTGCATGTCCCAACCTCGATGAGCAATGAATTGACTCATCATTAAGGTGTAAAACAACTACTACATCATTCAAAGCAAGCTCCAACCCTTGAGCTATGATCAATAATACAAAGAAAAATTAAGAAAAGCAAAAGTTGCACAAGAAGGGTGGAAAAACAAAGGCGGAGTTGGTAACTCATGCATCCACGAACGCCCCCTTCTCACATATATACACTCAGGGAGTGGATATCCCCATCAACCAGTCCCATTGACCATGGCACTTGGCCATGAAGTCTTGTCCCCTCCGTTGTCGTCATTATTATTCACTAACAATTGAAGGGTGGACTTAGGAAATGTTACTTCCACTTGGGCTGGAAACACCTAATAGGGTTGTCCTTTAGCCACTCCTACCTAGGGAGAAAACACTAGTACGAGTTCAAGGCCTTGATTTTGGAAGGGGATCCTTATTTGAAGTATTAAATAGCCCATGACATTCAAGCTTGTTACACGTAGATGCAATAGTGATCTTTGTCCCTAATGAATGTTTGCTTTCACTAGAATCTATGTTGTGATTGACAGGTGGTTCAACAACCCATGTCTTGGGCACCTTCTCCACAGGTACCCAAACCATTTAAGAAGTATATTGGCACAAATAAATGAAGCGTTGAGACTCTTGGGCTTGTTAGCAGTAGAAACATATGACACATGTTGTAGGGCGCCTCTTGCACCCAGGATGTTGGACGCCTTTGCGTCGAATTTGTTGATTCTTCAGGATGACACACTTGGACACAACATGCCCCTAGGCCAACCTTAGCGCCAAATTGATGGATGGGCACTAATTCAGGGCTCAGATGAGGATGGTCTTACCTTCAGAGACTAGGGAGTGCTAGTTGCACCCGAGAAGCTCTCAACCCTGGAGTAGAGAAAGCCACTTTGAGCATTTGTAGACCAATGGAGACCACTTTGTGGTGACCCATCTGAATCTTGGGACCACATAGGAGCCATTAAGGTGAATTTGAGGGCCAACCCTCAAATCTTGATTTTTACATGCTTTTACATAATCTTGGACACCTCATATCACTTGGACATGGAATTTGGAGCCCATTCTTGTTAAAAGTTGTAACTAGTGTCCGTCCTCATAATTTTATTTTGGACCATGACATGATGCAATTATTATTGTACTTGTCAAAAGAAAATAAAAAGAAAATATTTTTATAAAAGAAAAATTATTTATTTGAAGCATGGGTTTCTTGCCCATGGTTTTTGGTCCTAGGTCCAAGAACCCATTGAGTTCTCAAGGGGTTTTGTCTAGAGTCAAAGTCATGATGCAAAAGACCCATTGGGCACATGTAACAAGTGAAAGAAAATTTTATTTGGTGTCCAGAAAGGTCTAAATGACCCCTAAGATCAAGTTTGCCAACCTCTACCAGAGGCGACATAAAGGCCTATTCTAACCCAATGAAAGACTATATAAAGGGGACTTCGACCTCACTTGAAGATACATAATTGGCATCTTAGCTCGTGACTTGTACTGCGACTAGAAGGTAATGCGAAGGCTATTGAAAAGGAAGAATAAACTAGTGAAGGATAGGGAGGATGTCTTGATCAAGCTGCTTTTGAAATACACCTTGATCAACTCTTTTATGTGAGTTTTCTGTGGACATTAAGGTTTCCATAGGTATGAAACAAAGTAAAAGCCATTAGTTGGAGGAAAGATCTCTTCTATGGTGGCTGGCCTGGTCTTGGAAGGTTCTTGTTTGCGTCTTGGGTCTTGGAAGTCTCCTTTGAAGAAGATTCTACAAGAAGTTCTCTGGGTTTTCCCTCTGTGGGCTTTGCGTTGGCTTGGAGCTATCTCTGGTGTTCTCTTTATTGTTTGGCATTTGTCTTGATGATGAAAAGAACATAATAATAATGATAATGAAATAATGTAATATCACAAGAACTTGTCAAAGATTAGAGAAATCATTTGAAATAAGCCCCAGTTAAAGTTGCCCTAGATTTCTCAACATGGTTGTAGAGCTTAGGTTCATCAGACTAGGCAGCTAGAAGATCAAGTTTGTGTGAAGAAGGGCGGCTTCAAGTCTAGCCTTAAAGGTCGAGTTACCTGGAAGAAAATATGAGTTAGAAAAGAGTAATTTTCTAAGTCAAAGACCTGCGTTTATCTCTGCGATTGCGACCGCAGTCCTAGGCAGAAGGAGTGACCGTTTTAAGGAGCAGAAAAACATCATCACAAGGATCCAAGAGGCTAGATATCTAGCATTGGCAAGGCCGAGTTCCTTGAGAGAAGAAAAATGAAGTTTGGGCATGAATGTAAAGATTTGAAACCACTTTAGAAGTCCGAATTTTGTAAAGTTCTGTGATCTGAAAACTCCATGCTTGGATGACTGAATCATAGGTCCAAGGTATCTCTTGTGGACTAGTATTAGTCCTTGTAAGAAAGAGATCCAAGACCAAACTTCAAAAGCCTATATTTAAGTCATGTAGAGAAGTTGTCATGTCTGTGCTCTAATGTCGCAAATGTAAGGTGATCGAATTTTAATATTGAAGTGTCTCTTAAGGACCAAAGGGAGTTCTTGTTGTCAGCAAAGATTACAAGGCCTAATCTGAAGCAAAAGCCACCCTATAAACTGCAAGAGCCGAGATCATTGTGGATGAAGACGAATTTTTGTGCACTTATATAAAGAAAGACCGAGCCTCATTTGTGTCATAGAAACTGACCTTGGAATCTCAGTCTTGGAGAAATTTATAATCAGTCTTTGATAAAGATCAAGTTCACATCTTTGGAAGGTATATTAAAAGTGTTCTTTAGTGGTTGTGGAAGACCTAGACTAAGTGTCTACCTACAAAAGAAAATCTGTGTGTCAGTGAAGGGAGATTGTTGTGAAGAGCCTATGCATATCTGGCTATAACAAAGAAAGGGGAATTCTATTTAAGTCCTGTAGTAGCTCCCACATTGTGCCCTAACAAGAAGGGAAGAAGAAGCGATAGAACTGTCTCTTGAAATTTTGAAGGAGCTTTGAAGATCTTATCAAATCAATAATTCATAGTGAAATATGGGAAGCCCTAACCAAAGGGAAGAATACCTATGAAATTGATGAAAGAAGTATACAATAAGGATGGCTTGTTTGAGAAACTACTATTAGCAATGAGATTTTGGCAACACTTATTGCAGTACCCCTTGAGGGCAACCTTTAGCAGTCTTGAAAACAATATGGAGATCATGGCATCCAGAGGAAGGCCTTATAACAACGTCTATGATCATGAAGGACAAAGGTACATAATCACGAGGTACGTATAACATATTTCTTTGTTAAGAGTCTAACATGAAATATTTTAAGATTTAGTTGCTTATATGGTTCTAGGGTTGGCAAGTTCTCATTGTGTTAAAATCTAGGAATTGTAAACCCTAGATAGTTCATATGAAAAACCTCATTTGCTTCTTCCCTCTTAGAAATCATATGTCTAGGGTTTGTAAGGTATATGGCAAACCTTTAATGGGATTGAATGATGTCTAAATTTTGTACTAAAAAAGCTTAGGAATTCTCCATGAGATTCCTAGATGTCAAATTCATGTCCTTGTATATTTTTCGTGGCATCTGGCTAGAAAATGTTGTAAGTACATAAAGAAATGATGACCGTATGCTATAAGGATATTGATACTTCATGAAGGAGTCTTAAAAGGGAGGTTTATAAGAATCTCTGTTGCAGAGGGATAGGTGGCATTATCTCTAAGTATGATTTCCAAATTAGTCTTCTTTTCAATCAAATCTGAGAGGGCCTCTTTGTACCTAGGGAAGTGCCTTGATGCTCCACTATCTATCAACCAATGATCCAACGTATCTTGAGGAGAGGCAGTTGATAAAGCGGAAATAAGATAAAATTCATTTTGTTTTTTTACAACATTACTTTCCTCATACCTGGAATTCCTTGATCTTTTGGGAGGTCGACCATTTCCATATCGAGCAGCGGGAGCATTCCTCTTTCCTTTATTGTGGAACCTGTTGTTCCTTCGATTGCCATTGCCTTTGTAATTGTTGTGGTTGTTGTTGTCATCATCCCTTGGAGTATCCTTCTTGTGAGGACACTCTCTAGCATAGTGGTCAAACCTGTTCCAATTGTAGCCACTTCCTTTTCTTTCGTCTTTGAATCCCTCCATCAATCCTTGATCTTGTTTCCTTGGACCATCATTGTTCTTCCTCTTAGCATGAGCAGAGAAAGAAGTAGGATCATTTCCCTTTGAAGGCTTATCTCTCTCCATCATCCTTGTTTCTTCTTGAGTGCATCTAGCAAATAATTCATCGAAATAGGGAATGTCATGTCCCTTCCCAACTGGATTTGTAACAGGTTTTGGTATCCCCACAATTTTGTATAAAATTTTGATAAGTAAAAGAACCCAAGCATTTTTGACTTAGGGACTTAGGAGAAAGGAAGGTTGGATTAAATTTCTAGTGGAAGGTGGGGGCCACCCATGTGGGAAAACGCATTTGGGCACTTTGGCAATTCGAATTGCCTTGGAGGGGAAATCGTATGGCTTGTGGAGGGGCCCACATGGGGGAAAAGGAGGCCAACGAAGTTATAAGGAGGAAGAGCTCCTCAATTGAGCATTCATTCATACTTGCACATCGAACTCATTTGTGTTTGCTCGAATTGCTTAGCCTAGTCAACTGGCTGTTTAGCCACGAGTCTCTCAGGTGGGAGATTCAACCTTACCTTCGGGGGACTACGAGTGCCATCCTAGGAAGGCATTTTCAGGGTACCTTGAGGAGAACCGGGGAAGATTTGTGGCCATTCCACTCATCCCAAAGACTAGCAGAGCGTATTTCTGGATCATGCAGAGAGGGCAACACGCAGTTGTGACTGGGGGTTCATTTGAGCAACGCTTGGTGGGGAAACTTGGAGAGTTGGAGTACATCAGAATACTAGCCATTGGGAAGAGTTTTGAAGCAGGAGCTTTTTGCGTTTGAGCAGTTCGAATTACAACCTTGGAGGATTGCTCAGAGGGCCAGACTGGGCTCACGTGGGAGTTGAGGGAGAGAGCTACAATGGTGGGATCAGTTGGGAGAAGGGTGGAAATCCAAAGGGGACAACATCTCAGTGATTGGCGCAGATTTGGAGAGCTTTCCCAACACGTTTCAGATAGGCCGAGTTTACTAGCTTGAGGAGCAGGACGTGCTCCTCTGGGGTCGATTTTCAGGGGTCTAAACTAAGGCCAAACCCTTCCTTGGTTTTGACTAAGGATCTGGGAGCTGAAATTTCATAATTTTTTGAGCAAGGGAAGTAGGGGTTTCAACACATCCTTTCCAGCAGGCAACACAATTTCTGGGCAACATGGATCACTTCTGGAGCAGCAGTTGGGAAGCCTTCAGATCATCATTTGCTCACCTGGGTTTTGTCACGCTTGTCCTTGGAGACAAGCCCAGGTGCACCATTCCATTCACTGTTGTATTTGCTCCATGAGGATTTAATAAAATGGCTCAAAAGTTCTATTCCAACGTTTTCATGGGTGTTTATTGATTGCATCTCATTTCTGGATATTGGTTTGTCTATTTTCTTTGTTTACCATTGAATTTCCTAGTTAGGAAAATTACAGTGGTATCAAAGCCCATATCTTGGCTCAGCCGTGCGGAGTTTCTCCTATGAGAGAAGGAAACCAACAGAATATTACATATAGGACGCAGAGGTACCGAAGCATGGAAAGAGAGCTAGAGATCTCTCCAGACACGGAGGATAGGGGAAAGACAACAGTAGTAGAGGAAGTCATGGGAGAGCCCAAGAGCAAGGAGGTGATGACCTTTGATAGCCTTTTGAAGGCTTCGAATTATCTAGCAAAGGTTCAGAACTAATTGTTAGAGGAGAACAAGATGCAAAACCGAGAGAGAAGCAATCCCATGGGATTTCTATTTGGGGAGACTTTGGGGGCCTCTCAACAATTCGACCATCCTTCACCCGTAACACAACCCCCATTAGCGAGTGGGCCAACTCGTGCTACATTGCCCTCTTTCGTGCCTTTGGCATAGAATGAACCAGCAGGGGCCGAAGATCCTTCACAGATGGGAGAAAACTTAAGGGAAGCACTCCCTTTCAGAGATTTTTGCAAGCTCAAGTAGAATGAGAAGAGCAAGGGCTATGGAGGACAGGGCACACAAAGTTATGAGTTGCAGAGGACAATAGGGAGGATGTACTTCCCCACGTATGACGACACTGTCAAGTGCACTGCTCGGGCTTGAGTTGAGAAGATGGACACTTATTTCCTGCTCAACCTGATGACGGAGCTGGAAGCCGTCAAGATGGCCACATTGCACTTGGAGGGGGAAGACCACGACTGGTGGTTCCATGGCTTGGCTACCTTGGGGCGTGCCAATGTGACTTCATATGAGGATTTCACTAGGAGGGTGGTGGAGCGCTTTGACCAGAGGGATTCGGAGGCTTACTTCAAGGAGCTAACCCAACTCCGACAAATAGGCAATCCAGAACATTACATATTAGAGTTCTTGAGAGTCTTAGTGATGGTGACGGACCTATCAAATGCTCGGAGGGTATACACCTTCATAGAGGGTTTAAATGATCCCCTGTGTGGACTAGTGAAGTCACACAGACCTTCAACGCTGCAGGAAGCAATTTCATGTGCCAGAGGTTAACAAGGGGCCATCCCCAAGACACGAGCACCCTTTCTTGCACGTACCCCCTATCCCAAAAGGGAAGTGTTTCTAGACCCCCACCTCAGAGAATCGCCCAGGGACGGGGGCAACTGGATGATGAGACATGGAAGGACCTCAGGAGGAGGACGCTGTGCTTTACTTGTCAGGAGCCAGAGCACCAGGCCATCGGTGCACAACTGGAAAAACCCACTACATCGAGGTCTTCTTAGATAATGACAAGGATGACGAGGTGGAGCAGGAGTGTGGTGTGGGAGATGGTGAGAGTCCGGTAGAGAGGGGACCACCACCACCACCTCCACAGTGGGGCGCATCCTTTGCCCCGTCCAGGGTTGTCCTTGCTTCTTCATGTGGGGTCCTTAAATTTTTGACATTTAAGGATCAAAGGCACGATACAAGGGTAGCGGGTGTCAGTCTTAGTTGACAGTGGGGCTACCCACAACTTCATAGATGCCTTGTTGGTCTAGAGGAGGGGCCTCACCACGACCGGGTTTGAGGGCTTTTCAGTCTTGGTGCGGGGTGACTGGACCATGCAGTGCACTCGGTATGTGCCCGCTTTGACGGTGGCCATGGGGAACTACTCTATGATAGACCATTTCTTTGTGGTTGACATGCCAAATACCAACGTGGTGATGGGTGTTCAGTGGATGTACTCCCTTGGGCGAGTTACCACTGATTGGAAGAAGCTAGAGATGGAGTTCACCGGCTCGGATGGCAAAATGGTGTTCCTTAGAGGCATGCATTTGTACCCACCACAGACATTGTCAACGCATAGGATGGAGGCAGATCTATTACATGGAGACATAGCGTGGGCAGTAGAGCTGAGGGTTTCAGAGGTTGTGGGACAAGCCCAACCACCACCTCTAGACATACAGGCCTTGCTAGACAGGTACTCAGTGGTATTTGGAGATAGTATACCAGGGCAACCACTAGACAGGGGATTCGAGCACACCATCGAGCTAGAGCCTGGTCTGCAGGCAGTGATTACCACCCCTTATAGGCATCCTAAGGCCTATAAGGACGAGATTGAGCGAGCCATCAAAGAACTGTTGGCATTGGGCCACATCTGTCCAAGTTCTAGTTCCTTTGCTTCTTCAGTGGTGCTGGTGAAGAAGAAGGATGGAACCTTGCGCATGTGCATTGACTACTGGTCTCTCAACAGGAAGACATTGAAGAACAGGTACCCCATTCATCACATCGATGAGTTGATGGATGAGCTTAGAGGAGCCAAGTACTATCTAAGATAGATCTATGTCCGGGGCACCATCAGATCAGAGTGAGGGATTAGGATATCCCCAAGACAACCTTTCCAAGCCATTTTGGGCACTTCGAGTTCCTGGTCATGCCCTTTGGGTTGATCAACGCCTTGACAACCTTTCAGTCATGTATGAACCATGTGTTTCAAAGGCAGTTGAGGAGGTTTGTATTGGTGTTTTTTGATGACATATTGATATACAACAGAACTTGGGAGGAGCATATCCAACACTTGGAGGAGGTGCTGCGTATTTTGGAGGAACAACAGTTCTATGCCAAACTGTCCAAGTGTGAGTTTGGCCTGACCGAGATGCTCTACTTGGGGCATATCATTGGCACAAATGGCATGTAGGTACATGAGGAGAAAATACGAGCTATGCGTGATTGGCCTGCACCTAGAGATGTGACAACATTGAGGGGCTTCTTGGGCATCTGCACGTATTACTGAAAGTTCATCAAGGGGTTTTCGCAGTTAGCAACTCCCCGCATGGATTTGACTAAGAGAGGGGCTTTCACCTGGACAGATGGGGCACAGTCAACTTTTGATCGCCTCAAGGAGGTGATGAGCAGTTGTCCAGTATTGGCACTTCTGGACTTCTCCCAGCCCTTCACTGTGGAGTGTGATGCATTCGGGGAGGGAGTTGGGGTAGTATTATCTCCAAATGGGCACCCCATTTCTTTCGAGAGTCGGAAGCTTTTACCCCATGAGAGGTCATATTCTATATATGATAAGGAGATGCTGGTCGTCATGCATGCCTTGGCCAAATTTCGGCAGTATTTGGCGGGTAATAGGTTCCAGGTGAAGACTGATCACAACAGTCTTCGTCACTTCATGGAGCAGCAGGGACTCAACTACAGACAACAAAGATGGGTCAGCAAGGTGCATGCTTATGATTTTGACATAGAGTATGTGTGGGGGAACACAATGTGGTGGCTGATGCCCTATCCAAGAGACCCGCATGCCTATCACTCATGAGCATTTGCCATGATTGGCCCGATTGTTGGTTGAGTATTCTAAGGACAGGAGGGTATGCGAGATTCTGGAGGGGACCCACTTAGATGAGCGCCACTGGGTGATGGACGAGGTCATCTACTACAAGGGGCACATATTTTTGGTTCCCACCTCGTAGTTGAGGGAGCGAGTGCTCTAGGTAGCACATGAATCGCCATTATCAGGGCATCAAGGGTGTAGGAAAACATACATGGCAGTCAAGGATCATTTCACATGGAAGGGCCTCAAGGGGGATGTGTTGAGGTACGTATAGGAATGTGAGGCATGTCAGAGGAACAAAGGGGAGCTGATTCATCCCGCTGGGTTATTACAACCGCTTCCCAACCCCAAGGGGAAATGGGAGAGTATCCCAATGGACTTCATCACTGGGCTTCCCACAATACAGGGCAAGGATTGCATCTATGTAATAGTTGATTGGTTGACCAAGTATGCCCACTTTTTCGCCATCCTGACACGGTATTCAGCTTCACAGGTTGCAGAGCTATTCTTCAGGGAGGTCTTTCGGTTACACGAGCTTCCTAAGAACATAGTGAGTGATCGGGACAACATATTCATGGGAGGATTCTGGCAGGAGCTATTCAGGTTAGTTGGTACTGAGCTCACCCCTAGCACGCGCTGCCTCCCCCAGACAGATGGCCAGACCGAGTGAGTTAATCAGTGGTTGGAGGGGTACTGGAGGAACTACATGACTGGGCAATGGAGGGCTTGGATTCGATGGCTGCACTTGGGCGAGTATTGCTGCAACACCACCCATCACATGTCCATCGGTATGACTCCTTTCCATGCCTTGTATGGTTATGATGCATTGTCTTTTGCTGACATTGTTTTTGGAGACAGTCGGGCCCCAAAAGCCAAACGCTGGATCCTGGAGAGCCAAGACATCCTCAAGGCTGTCAAGGACAACTTAGTGACAACACAAAATCAACAGAAGATGTATGCAGATAAACACCGAACTAAGAGGCACTTTGAGGAGGTAGATTTGGTGTACCTTTGATTACAACCATATAGACAGTCCACCTTGAAGTAGAAGGGGGCCGAGAAGCTACAACCACATTTTTATGGGATGTACAGGGTAGTCAGACGAGTTGGGGAGGTGGCCTACGAGCTGGAGCTCCTTCGGGGAGTAGGATTCACAACATATTCCATGTCTCATGCCCCAAAAAGGTGCTGGGACAACAGGTCACAACAACAGTTGAGTTACCCCCACTGGATGATGAGGGCCATTTGGTTTTGGAGCCTGAGGCCATTTTGGAGACACGGGAGAGGAAGCTGAGCAGGACCATTAGGGAGTTTTTGGTGCGTTGGAAGAACTTGCCGGATGAGGATGCGACACGGGCAAGTGAGCACATTCTGGAGCACCCAGTGTTGAATTTGCTTGAGGGTAGGCAACATTTGGGAGGGGAGGACTGTCATGTCCCTTCCCAAATGGATTTGTAATAGGTTTTGATCTCCTCACAATTTTATATAAAATTTTGATAAGTAAAAGAACCCAAGCATTTTTGACTGAAGGACTAATGAGAAAGGAAGGTTGGATTAAATTGCTAGTGGAAGGTGGGGGCCACCCATGTGGGAAAACACATTTGGGCACTTGGGCAATTCAAATTTCCTTGGAGGGGAAATTGTATGGCATGTAGAGGGGCCCACATGGGGGAAAAGGAGGCCCACGAAGTTATAAGGAGGAAGAGCTCCTCAATTGAGCATTCATTCATACTTGCACATGGAACTCATTTGTATTTGCTCGAGCTGTGTAGCCGAGTCAACTCGCTGTTAAGCCACGAATCTCTCAGGCGGGAGAGTCAACCTTACCTTCGGGGAACTACTAGTGCCACCCTAGGAATGCATTTTCAGATTACCTTTAGGAGCACCGGGGATGATTTGTAGCCATTCCACAGAACCCATAGACCAATAGAGCATATTTTTGGATCACGCATAGAGGGAAAACGCAGTTGTGACTGGGGGTTCATCCGAGCAACACTTGCCGGGTAAACTTGGAGAGTTGGAGTACATAAGAAGAGCAACCCTTGGGAGGAGTTTTGAAGCAGGAGGTTGCTACGTTGGAGCAATTCGAATTATAGTCTTGGAGGATTGCGTAGAGGGCCAGAGTAGGCTCACGTGGGAGTTGAGGGAGAGAGCTATAGTGCTGGGATCAATTGGGAGAAGGGTGGAAATCCATAGGGGACAACATCTTAGTGATTGGGGTAGATTTGGAGAGCTTTCCCAGAACATTTCAGATAGGTAGAGTTTGCCAGCTTGAGGAGGAGGATGTGCTCCTTGGGGGTCGATTTTCAGTGGTCTGAACTAGGCCAAACGCTTACTGGGTTTTTTGGGTTTTGGCTAAGGATCCGGGAGCTGAAGTTTCATAATTTGTTGAGTGAGGAAAGTAGGGGTTTCAACACATCCTTTCTAGCAGGTAGCGTAGTTTCTGGGCAGCGTGGATCACTTCTGGAGCAACAGTTGGGCAACCCTCAGATCATCATTTGCTCACCTGGGTTTTTTCACGCTTGTCCTTGGAGACAAGCCCAGGTGCACCATTCCATTCACTGTTGTATTTGCTCCATGAGGATTTAATAAAATGGCTCAAAAGTTCTCTATTTCCAGCGTTTTCATGGGTGTTTATTGATTGCATCTCATTTCTGGATATTGGTTTGTTTATCACTGGATTTCCGAGTTAGGAACATTACAAGGAATCCTTTCATTTTGAAGATGGTGGTGTTAAACACATCCCATGCTCTTGTAAGACCTCCAAGTGCAATGAGAGTGAGTTCCCTCCCTTAGCAACAACTTCTCCAATAGATAGAAGGTAATTTTTGATTTGAGTGATCCTCATGAAGTAGGATTGGGTAGACTTCCCTTTGCCCATTTTAATGCCCTTCAACTTGTTCTTGAGAAAGAGGATTTGATTTGCATTGTTCATTTTGAAGATCCCAACCAGCTTGTCATACATCTCCTTAGATGTTTCCAAATCAGAAATATAGGGAACCAAATGCATTTGAATGGAGTCTATGATAATTCTCTTAACTCTGACCTCACCTTTCTTGTACTTTGTTTTTACAGCAGCAGGTTTATTTGAGGGAGGCTCCAACACCCTTCACTTTACATAGTCCATTGCATCACGCTCTTCCAAAGTCAAGTCCAAAGTCATCTTCCATGCATGATAGTCAGATTTGTCCTTGAGCTTATCCTTAGATTTGAAGTAAGATGTAGAAGCCATTGAAGCTAGCCCAAGATTCTTGTCTAACAACTTTCCTCAGTGATTGCTTTTCTCTCTTGCTTGGGCTTTGTCTTCAACTGGGCTCTTACCATGTTAATTTTAGATAACAATGGCATGTTCTATGCTTAGCACAATTTACTTCAATGTTCCTTAGCATCCCAATAACAATTTCCAAATCCAATAGCAATCACAATAATTACATTGACAGTAAAAACAAATAGAATTTGAAACAAAATGCAAAAGACAAGGCAAGACAAGAGGACACCAGATTTGGCAGATGCCAGGGACAAATCCTAATGTGGGAAAAACCCTTTGATCGAATCTTCTTATTATTATATCAAAATGTTTAGCAGAGAGAGAGAGTACAATAGTCAAATTGAGTTACCCAATTCAAAGTCAAAACAACCCTGTAAATTTTTGCAGTCAATTGCAGTCAAACTTCAATCCTAACCAGAAAGTCAACGTTGGTCAAAGCATCAGACAAACTTACCTCCTTGAGCTCGGTCCACCACAGTCAAATTCGACCTACCTTGATGGTCAAAATCAACCCAAAACAATCTAGTCAAACTCGGTCAAAGGAGAGATAAGATAAGATAATTTTATTAATGTGGAACAAATGACCATAATAGGTCAACGAGATTGTCGGTTACAATGATTACATCATGCCAAGCCGGTGGACCAAACGGTCCCCTTTAACATTTCTTTTAAAAAGCAGAAAATACATTTATAATCTAAGTAAATGTAAATGTAGAAGCTAGAAGCTCTCAGCTTCGAAACAAAGCACTGCGATGAAACAAAGAAGGAGAAGAAGAAGGAGAAGAAGAAGAAGAGGCAGGGAAGGAGTCTCCTGTCCAGTTCCTACTTCTAACATCCGAGGTCGAGAGAAGAAAACTGAGAGAAGCTTGTCAAAGTCTGCTGTCCTATGGGCATATTGGGCTGTCGCTGCTGTCGCCTGGAGGTTCTAGGGCGTCTCCCAGGGGTGGATCCAATCCTGGAGCGCTGTTGTAGTTTGGTGGGTCGGCGCCTCGGGGCTGCACTGATCTGGTCTCAGTGTCTGTGTGATCTGATAATCACCCTACGAGTGACCTCAGTTAAAGATGTATTAAATGAAGGTATTACAGACTCATGTGCTGGTGTGTGTCTATGTTATTTAGGCAATGGATCGATCATATTGCAAATACACAAACACTTGAAATGGAAAACAACAGAGAAATACAGTAAGCAAATACAAGAACACAAGAAATTGATAAGGAGTTCACCCTATCCTCCAGGGCTACATCTCCGGTCTAGCTCTCAGTGGTGACCTTCTTTTATTGTGTCTTGAAGCAGAGAATTATAATGAAGGAGCTCAATATGAGTCTCCTGAAACAGATTGGCTTGGCAGGGGGGTTCTTGGATTCCCCAAGCCACGAGAGTACACAAACTCTTTTCCTTGTCAGCTCTTTGATCTCTCTAGTCTGACAGATCCTCTCAGGGATGGCTCAAATCTCTCAAGCTCTTTGGTGCTCGATGCTGCCTTTGGTCAGCTCGGCGCTCTGTCTTCTTTCTGCTTTTTGCTTCACTGGTCCTTCTCTTCTCTGTCTTCTGTCTTCCTTTTCGAGTGTCCGTTTTGTTCTTTGTTCATGGCTTTAAAGCCATTCGGGCTCATGGTGGTTCGATTCCTCTTCCCCTCCGTCGATTCGCCTGCTACAACTTCGCTTGGAGTTCCCTGTTTCGGCGTCATCATCGGGCTCACAGGGAGTGGCCACTTGTCCTCCTGCAAACTGCGCCAGCCTGCTTCGGCGGTTCAATTTTTCAGTTACGTCGTGGAATGAGTCTTCCACCACCTTGGCAGTCAAAGCGAACCTCAGATTCTTCTAAATCGCGGCTTATTCCCTCGTTAAATCCGGTCTTACCGTCGGGCGCGATATCAACCATCAGATCTGGATCCCTCAGATCCAATGCCATCCGCTCATTTTGCGCGGTGGACTTGTTTGTTTGTTAGCGTGCGATGAGCGGTGGTTTTCTCTCTCCTCCGCTTGCCATGCGTCGGGCGCTAAGTGGAATCGCTCCGCTTTCACCGAAACTGCTTACTGCCCATGGATGCCTCCGATCAATACTGCTGGTTTTGGAGCAGGTCCCGCCTTTAGCTCTTAGCCTTTTATCCCACGGTTTTCCCGACTCCCGTGCAACGGAGAGCTCGGGGCCTCTCCTTCTTGAGGGTTTTTGCCCAGTGTTAGCGCTAATCTCGCATCAAAAACTCCCTCCATTTTCCGATCCGGGTTCTCCGGGGGCTAGTTTCGCCTCCCGTGCAGTGTCCATGGGCCTCGGTCAGCGCGATTTGACCGAGGTCCTCGTCGTTCCACGTTGGCTGCTAATTGCCACTATTTTAGAGGTGTTTTTGATTGTTGCTCTCAATTCTTTGAAGTCTATACTGACCTGGTACAACCATGGTTTGTTTGATTATTTTTCATGGATCCAATTCGGATCACTGTGGGTCGGTCACTGGTTCTTTTGGTGCCCCGCGCTGATGGTAGCGCCCTAAAGAAGTCCGCGGCCTTCTGCGTGGTGTCCGATCTGGTGGGGGGCTGAAGAAAACAGGCCCGAAATTTGAAGGCCTCCTGGAGATAAAGTGCAAGGCATCTCAGGTTAACATATCTGAGGAAGCTAGTCAAAGTCTGAGAAGACCTGAAGAGACAATGGAAACGACCTCGAATCTCGTAGTAAGCAGGGCATCTGAAGATGAAGTGTGTCTCTGTCTCTATCTCCTGTAAGTGATAGAGCTGGAAAATCCTATCTGCCCTATCGATGTGATGATCTGTCTCCACCCGGAGTCTGTGAGACCCAACTCTGAATTGCTCGAGGGGGATTTTAAGGGCATGCATCCAATGTTGGAACGTGTATTGGGGTCAGATGATGAGCCCATCCTTGATCTTCAGGCAATGCTCTGCGTAGAAGGCCATTTTTGGACGGAAGCCATTGGGAGGATTGGTCCATGTAGTTTGAATGTATCATCTGTAAATATCCTCCTTAATGATTTTATTAAGCTCTTGCTGATTGGGAAGGAGGTGGCCTGGAGCATTCAGAGAGTACTGAAAAGGAGGGAGGTGGTCAATCTGGATTCCTGAAGCCTCCAGAAGCTTTGTCAAACCGGTGTACCAATATTTGGATTGGCCTATCTGCATATGGGCGTATTTCTCCAAGGAGTAATATGCTAAATATGGGTATCTGTCATAACCCTTCCTCGCGTCTGCCAAGCCTCGGAGCCTATGCAGGAGCGACAGTAACCGGAATATCACCTCTAGGCGGAAAGGTTGAGCCCCGAACTGTGTTAGAATGATGTGCTGAGGAACTACCTGTTTGCACCTAATGAAACGATGCAAAAGGAGGGTCTGGACCCGCTTCGCTAAAGCCCAATCTGACTCTAGGAGAGAGGGACCCCAAATCTCTGAGCCGTAAAGCACTGTGGGGCGAATCATAGTGTCCATGATGCTCGTTTTGGACGAGATGTCCTGGAAATGGTGCCGGAAACATTGCCTCTCCAGAAGGGCTAGGGAGCCATACCCTTTGTTGATCCGAGGTTGAAGGGCTAACCCTAGGCTGAAGCGAGGCCCTGAAAACTGAACTCCCAAATATGTATAGGTGCTGACAATCTCGATCTCTTCTCCTTTAAATAGGAAATGGAAGTCCGAGGTTTTCTTGAATCCATTGAACATAATCACTTTGGTTTTACCCAAGTTCACAGTTAGATGCCTCCGGTTACAAAAAGCTGCGAGAGCATCTAACTGTCTTTGAAGGCCTTCTCGGGAGGAGGCAATAAGGGCAATATCGTGTGCAAAGAGGAGGATGGGAATCAATACCTGGTGAAGAAGACGCCCATCTGTATCCTGGATATGCTCCTGGAGGAAGGACTCAAGCTCATCGATATAGATCCCAAATAAAATAGGAGAAAGGGGGCATCCTTGCTTGACTCCAATGGTGCTTTAGATGAAATCCGACATTCCTCTGCCTGTGCGGAGACGGCCAAGGATGGCCTCATAGAGGCGCATGATAGCTGTCAGGAGAGTCGAGGAAATGCCAATCTCTCTTAGCCTCTGGAAAAGATCTTCCCTCAAGACTGAGTCAAAGGCCTTCTGGAAGTCTACAAAGTAGCAGTAACACTATAGAGGATCAATGCTAGCCTCCTCGATCACCGCACGAAGAGTAAGGATGTGGTCGATCGTTTGGTGGTTTGGGCGGAATCTTGCTTGGCCCTTGGCCCTGAGTTGTCTTTGCTCAAGGAAATGGGAGAGTGTCTTGTGGAGCGCTATAGCATATAGCTTGGAGAATGTGTGCCCAACCATGATTGTTGTTGGGGTCGGAAGTAGGCCCTGACTTGGGGATTGGGTAGATAATGTGGTGTGACCAGTGTTGCGGGGGAGCGCCCCCCCGATCCTGCTCCCAATCTGCGCTCCGGGCGGGAGCGACTCGGGAGCAGGTCTGGAGCACGCTCCCAAAATCACTCCCGAGAAGGGAGCGATTTCGAGAGTGCGCTACCTAAAAAATTTTTTGCTTCTTGCCTTTTCGGGAGCATTTTACCTTTTTGCAATTTTTTTTTGTAATAATGTTCGAAATGCAATTTTTTTGAAAGAAACAAATAATTTTTGAGTGGGGCAGCTTAATGATCAAGTCTAGGCTCTAGTATTGATATGCTATTCATGGTAATGTTAAATTCTTAAAGTAAAAGTGACATTCTCCTTAATCCTCATTTTCATCTTTTTACTTAAATTTTTAACATTACCATGAAATGACTCAGGATTTTTGAGAGTGGTTCCGGCCTCATTGGATTTCATATGGAGAAAGTAGAATTTTAGATTTCATTCAAAATCCAACAGACTCATCAACTTTTCAGGATTTTAGGGTTGGGGGATTGCAATGTTTCCATTGAATTTTGTCATGTATTAGGGTATGGAACTCGTATTTAATCAAGAGCACCAATCCCTCTATGTACCTTGATGTTAGTGACATTGGTTGTCAAACTCCTCTATCATGACCCTCTTAAAAATGTACGCATCACTCAAACAAAATCTTGATTTGACATGCTATGCTTTTTCTATCTTATGTTAATGCTTAGAGGGTGATATTAATGACAAAGATCCCTATACAAATACAGAGTAATGACAAAGATACCTTTGGATATTAACGCTTAGATGGTGATATTAATGACAAAGATCCTGATTTTCCAACAAGACTAAAAAATAAGACATTTCTCGTGGTGGCAAGAGGCCCAAGCATAAGAAATAGATAATAGATTTACTTCTCTTTTCTAGTTTCTAGTAGCTTTTATAACTATTGGTTCTTTCATATTTATTATGATACTTTTTTAAACAATATATGACAATTTAAGATTGAAGTTGGCAATTATAACTCATTAGCCATGAATTATGAATATGATGCTTCATGAAAGTTGAAAGTTGTTTCATTTCATTTCATTTCATGTTAGATATTATTTGTTGTAATGGTTACACTTAGCTTACAAGTACAACTTTGGTGATCAATGATGATAAATGTTATATATTGAATTTTGAAAGTTTGAAACTTTAAGATTGATGAATCATGAGACTCAATATGTTGTATGTTACTATGTTACTAACTTGTGGACGTGGTTGATGAAGATTATAACTTCTAGA